>NW_019379497.1:103003-157320 GCF_000648655.2 Copidosoma floridanum
GTTAGCAACCTAAAGAATATGTTGTTTGCTATAATTTGTCTGATTAAAAGCCTTTCTTTCATTACGATACTCATTTTATGATTTATCGTAAGTAATATTTCTATGCTACTGATGCGTTTCAGGATCCATCATTGTGAATTTCACAAAATATTTATTACATTTTAAAAGTACGCAATAATGATAATGAATTAGGTTATTGTTCTATCTTGCTAACAATTTTTGTCCTAAAAATGGCTTGGCTGTGGAAATGTTAAACGTGTGTGTATATATATATATACACATATATATGTATATATTTTTTTTGACTAATATTAAACGTACTTGATATAAATCCTAAAGATAAAATTAAACAATAAAGTGAAGTTAAGAAGAAGGAATACGTGAAAGGGAAAATTGATTTTACAAAGCTCAAAGTTAAAATCTTAGAACTAAGTGATGTGTATTCGACGTGAAAGGTGGCTAGTTGAATGGTAGGGTTCAATTATTGGGTTTATTTTCTGCTATTTTTGATCTTTTCTCGTAGATCAATGGTTTCGGTAAGGATTGTCTTCGTTTTTGTAGTTTGTGTACAGCGTTGTCTTCTGCATGTAATCACATGTCTGTGGTAGGTCATTAACTCAACTTGACAAATAGTGGATTTCATCTTAAAAGGAGAAAGTGTTTGAACTTTTTCTCCTGTATTTAGTGTTTCATTAGTTACTTTAGTAAATGAATCACTATTGTATTTGGCAGTTATAGTTCGATGTGCATAACTATGTTAATCCGTAAGTATGTGCATTTACTTAATATTTCCTTTATTTTCTAATTGTTCGATAACTTCATGTAAAGGTTGGTTTATGTTGACTCTAGTCTTTATTGTTATTTCATATTCGGGGTTCATTGTTCTACCTGGAAGGAAAATAGTATCAAATTACTATTGATTTATGAGTCCATTTCCAGTTTTTGGGTTGTATGGCGTGAGAGTATCAAACTCTGTGTCTTCACTATAGGTCTAGCTCAAGATGATTAAGGTATTTTTTTTTTTTCATCAATTTCCACATACAGTTTAGTTGGTTCGTGTTCATTTGGTTCTTGTTTTATGATTACTCGGGGTTCTGCGTTCAGTGGGTTGATGGTACGTTTTATAAATTTTTCCGTGACACTACGTTTCATAATCTTTTTTAAACAGCCTCTTGCTTTTGCTGATAAGTATTGCTATTATAATCATAATAATAATAGCTTCAATGACATTTCGTATTAAAGAAAAAAGAGACGTTTGTTTTTCCTCCAACTTTCGGGTCCGTATTTTCTCCATTTAATTTATTATATTTTGTACATTTAATTCTTCATCTGTCCATGCTTGTTCATTAAAGTTTAATTCTCGAATCGATTTTATAGCGTCATGGAAGTCATCAGTGTCATTTAAGGGTTCATGTAGTACTGTTAAGTTTAAGTTCACTTTTACTTGATAGATATATTGTATTTGAGTGATAATCTTATGTTCACTGGTTAAGGTTAATCCGTGAGTTTTTCCCGTACATCCATCATTCGTTCGTAGAAGACCTATACCTTTTACTCTTTCTTGTTGATCCATTTTATTAGGACAGATAATGTTTCATTGTTCTTCATTGGGTGTTGAGAATAACCATGAACTATCAGCTGGTAAATAAATCCATTGGCTTTCGGTTTTCGGCGTAAACATAATTTCACAGTATTTAAATACTTCGGGTCCAGGTCGTAATAACATAAGAATTTCACATTCGTTCATAGAATAGGGTTCCTTCAGCGGTTCCATAGCCGAGCATATATAACCATATAACGTCTTATCGCATTGGTTAAATGTAACTTCGTTTAGTCGTAAATACGAATTATGGTCTGCTGCTACTGCTAGGTAAGGGTACGACGATTTTATGTAGGCAGATCTATTTTGTCCAGATTGGGGTATCATGACTAGATGTAGCCTATAAAGATTGTAAAGGGTTCGATCTACGAGTGGCAAATGTAATATTACCATGGTTCGATTTTCTTGATGTACAACATCTAATTTGCTTAGGGTACTTATTTCGCCAGCATAAAGGTTTTCTATTGGTGCTAAAAATTCTAGATTTCCCGCAAGGTTCTTTACTTCCCGGGCTACTGTTCTAAATATATTTGGAGAAAATAGCTTTGGATGTGCTTGACCTCTTTGTAAATCATGCAAGATGTCAATCAGATCTTCATGGGAACGAATAATGTGATCTAGGGTAGCCTCAGTTCTTCTAAGGTATGCTGACAAATGAATCAGATATCTGTCAATAGGAAAATCCTGTCTTGAAGTCAATATATCAGCAACTTGTTTTAAAAGATGCTCATGACGTTTCGTGGTATTGTATAGTTCTTTGAATGCGGCTGCAAAAATATGGCTATTTTATTCGTACAATTTAATATATTCTTTTTAATTGGTAACCAGATTGTTGATGTTAGTGTTTATAACGTTAACATCATCTTCTGTGACTAAGCCATAAAGTCCTTTAGCAATGCTCCCAGTCATTCCAAAAGGTGTCAGTCTTTTTTCTCATATGCTGGGGGGTGAAATAGTGTTATATCCTGCATGGATTTCCACAGTATTTATTATGTTCAATAGTGTTGCTTTGAGGTTTGTCAATCGATTTATTTTTAAATTTAAGAGGTCCATTTCCATATAGCAAGTGCAATTAGAATAACCAAACTGTACAATACAATATCGAAAAGTTTCGTCTAATCCTTGAGAATGTGTTTGTTTCAATATGAACTTAT
This sequence comes from Copidosoma floridanum, assembly GCF_000648655.2. The sequence goes on from NW_019379497.1 coordinate 105,758, forward strand.
TAACATCCAGCCATATCACAATCTTCCAATCGGCTCTCTTAATTTTTGTTATACCGATTCGTTCGTAGTATATTCCAGGGTTTGTTTCAAGTGGTTCTATGCTATAGTTGCCATGATTAGCATAGTTTAAATCTGCACGACCATCAAACGCTATTGTCATTAAGATGGCCAATATAATCTTTATCGTTGTGTTTTTTTTTTTCTCTGGAAGACATGGAGAATATGTTTCTTACAATATATTATTATCGGGGAACTAGTTTTAATTTATCTGTATGTTTGCGTATGGTTTCACTATTGGTTTTTTCAAGTAACACATTATTTCCCTCTAAAACTGTTCTAACCTTTAGTGGTTTATTATAAAAGCGATCAAATTTATGGGAACGCACTTCTTTCTTTACCCAAACGTAATCTCCTGGTTTAACATTTATAGGCTTTAATTTTTTATCATATCTTGTTTTTGCTTGTACTTTCATCTTTATTTGTTGATTTCCTGCCACAATTTGCATTTCTTGAAGTCGCCTTATAAGATCTTGTAAATATAGTGGGTATGTTCGTAATCTTTTATCTTTAGGTATCTTCAAGGGCAACCTCGCTACTCTCCCAAATACTAGTTCATAAGGCGTAAAATTTGTAGCTGCATGTACACTCGTGTTATACGTGAAAGCTGCAAATTTTGCTAAGTTGTCCCAGTCATCATTTGTTTCAGAGTAAGTTCGTATCAAGTCAGCTAGGGCAGCATGGCTTCGCTCTAGTGATCTGTTTGTTTGAGGGTGGTATGCTGATGTAGTTAGATGATTGGTTTTGAGGGTTCTCATGAGTTGTTCCAATAAATTAGACATAAATGTAGCATGTCTATTTAATAGAATTGCTCTAGGCGCACCATAAACTAATATTAGATTTTGTACGAGTGCATTGGCAAGAGTGCTTGATCTTAGGTCTGATACAGGGACTAATATGATATATTTAGTCAAATTACACTGTATGGTCAGCAAATGGCAATTACTTTTTGGTGTTCTTCCTTATTTACCAACGGTATCTCTGGAAACCTTATCGAAAGCTTCAATAGGTGTATCCGTAAGTACCAAGGGTTCTCTTGTTTTAAGTCGTTAAATTTTTTTCTCTTGACACTTGCTGCATTTACGTACATAATTGAGAATATCATTTTCACTCCGGACCAAGAAAATCATTTTCTTATTTTCCGGTAAGTTTGGTTCATTTACTTATGTCCTCCAACACGGCTGTCATGTAATGTTTGTATTATTTCATTACGTTCTTGGATTTTCGGAAAATCAACCTTACCGCAGCAGACAGTAATTTGTATGGGTGATTTATGAAAAATTGTTAATAACATTTCTTTTAATAATCCAGTTTCTCATTTGTCTGTAAGATCTCCCCTTCTTAAAATTCGGAAGGTTTTAAGATTCCGTCTCAACAAAATTTTTTTAAGCGATTTAAAAGCTTTTGTAAGACTTTCTGAAGATACTAAATTGGTCGACGTTTCATTACTAACGATTGACAGTATATTATGCCCTCCATAAGGTGTTATTAAAATTTGGCCAACTCTTGGTTTCTTCGATTTCAAATAGCTAAAGTTCAGTGCACCTATCGATCTCAACAGCCTTGAAACAGATGTGACTGGTTGACAATCCTTGCTAATAAAATGAACTATATTGTCTTTTATGTATGTAAGGCAATATCTGGTGGTAATGACATTATTTACTAGCTTAGCTTCATTTTCGTTCTTATAATTATCAGTACTACTGCTACTATCACTAAGACTTACATACACTTTTCCGTGCTGTTGTTTGTATCGATTGATGGGTCGAAAAGAGTATAAGTCCGATAGTAACATGAAATCAGGTGCAATAGTTCGATTCATTGATTTATTTTCATTGCAGTTTATTTGTTTGTTGTTTNACTGCTACTATCACTAAGACTTACATACACTTTTCCGTGCTGTTGTTTGTATCGATTGATGGGTCGAAAAGAGTATAAGTCCGATAGTAACATGAAATCAGGTGCAATAGTTCGATTCATTGATTCATTTTCATTGCAGTTTATTTGTTTGTTGTTTTCACTTAAGTTATCTGGGGTTTTTTCTGTTATTTGTTGCAAGTCCGGCGCCATAGATCGTCTGTTTTTTGCAGTAGCAAAAGTACTTGTATGCGTCGGTGTGCTACAAATAGAACTTAAGGGTGTATTTTCTTGAATACGTGGGGTAATTGATAATTTTCCACTTGTCCTATATTTTCTTAAAATTTCATCTTCATCAAATAAGGGTTCAAAACCCGTTGTACGTCTTGATAAATCCGCAATTCTTTCATCTAATACAGAATCATCAAAATTATCAGGATCGTAGGTGTCCATTTCAGTTAATATGTCTTGAATTTCGGGGTCCGGTTTATCTCCATGAGAAAATCTAGTTACTGATAAAAAATCGTCCTCTTTGGGCTCATCATCGTTGTAAGACTTGTCCAAAAATTCTTGAAGCTTTTGTTTAAATCTCTTTCTTAACTCTTCTATTTCTTGATAAGTAACTTCATCAGCATTATTTGTCGTAGTTTTAGGTTTGTCTTTAAAAACATCATCATTTGAACTTTTGCTAAGTGAAATTGGTGTAACAGAAATTTCAGTATTTGTCATGTCTGAGTTTAAATCAGTATCCGCATTTGAGTCTATTTCTGTTTTAGTCAGTTCTTGCCGTAATTCACTTTGTCTAGGGTCATATACTGATATTTGAGTATCTTCTCTTGACGATTCTTCAGTATCGCTTAGGTCAATTTTGGGAAAAATACTTGTTCTTAACGATGCACCAAGGTTAATTATATCTCTAACTGGTAATTGAGGCATTTCCTCATTTTTGAAACTATTATGTTTTCTTTCTGTAGTTTTTAAATTCGTATCGCTAGCGTGTGATGTTGAGGCTACTGATTCTGAAAAATTCACTTTTAATGAGCTAGAATCTTTTAATGTATTTTAAGTAACATTTCTTAATATATTTGGTTGAAATGTAGATGATTTTTGTGGCTGTGGAAATGTTTTTGTTTGGGTTCTTTGAGCAATCGCACTATGATCTAATTTCGGCCGTTCTTTGTTTGTTTTTGAACCAAGGGGTTGCCCAGGACCCTTGATCAACTTAGGTACATCTGGTTCTGATTTGGTCATGTTTCTTAGTTTTGCTACTCCTATTATTTTCTTCGAGTTTGTTGGCAATGCTTTAGGTTTGATCGTCGTTAATTTGGATTCTCTTACTATTCCTTGCCTCTGACTTTGTAATTCTGGTTTCTTCTTTTCCTCTATTTTCTTTCGACCCATCATCATAACTTTTAGTAATGGTAATCCATTGTTTATATTATTTTCTGCATAAAGAAATGGTATTGAGTCTTCCTGGTTTGTATTTAAAAGTGTATTCATAATCGGTGAATTTAAACATCCAGCGCATCAAACGCTGACCTGGGTCTTTTCTTGTATGCATCCAATTCAATGGCTCATAATCGGCTACAAGAACAAATTTATTTCCTAATAAATACGAAAGAAAGTGATGCATTGCATATAGTGCGGCTAGACATTCCTTTTCAGTCGTGGAATAATTTATTTCGGCTTTATTTAAAGTTCTTGAAAGGTAAGCGACAGGATGGTCAAAACCATCTTTTTCTTGACTCAATACCGCTCCAATTGCATAGTCAGATGCATCTGTTGTTAACTTGAATGATTAACTAAAGTCGGGGAATTGTAAAATAGGCTCTTGGCATAGGTGATCCTTTAGTATTTGAAAACTCTTTTCCTGCACTTCATTCCATTCAAATTTTTCTCCCTTTTTAATAAATCTGATAATGGTTTAGCTATTTTTGAAAAATCTTTAATAAAGCGTCTATAGTATCCTGCTAGTCTTAAAAATTGTCTAATATTTTTCATAGTTTTTAGTTGGGGAAATTCTCTAACGGCTTGTATCTTTTTAGGGTCTGGTTTAATCCCTCGTTGGCTCACTATATGCCCAAAAAATATTACTTCTTTTCGCAAAAATTCAACTTTATCTGGTTGAAGTACCATTTTCGCTGATCTAAATACACTAGCATTTCAACATTCAATAAGCCTCTCAATATGAGATCCATTAATCGTTGGAACGTGGCAGGTACGTTTTTCAGGTATTCGGGCATTTCTCTATATTGGTAATGTCCATGAGGTGTCGTGAATGCTGTTTTATACTTATCATGTTCATCCATGAGAATTCGTTGGAATCCACTTGCCTAATCGAAAACTGAATAACATACGGCTCCTCCCAACTGGTCCATAATATCTGCGATATTAGGCAATGGATATGCATCACCAATGGTCTTTTTATTAAGTTTTCAGAAATCCATTACAACCCTCCATCTTGAGTTTCCCTGGCTATCAGGTTTTTTAGGGACAATCTAAAGAGGTGAATTATACGGTGATGACAAAGGTTCGATTATTCCATCGTTAAGTTTTTTTGCTACGTGTTCCTCTAAAACTTTTCTATGTACTGGTGGGTAACGATATTGTTTAGTGTTGATAAGGATGATAGTTTTCGTCGAGATTTCGTGTGCGACGAGGTAAGTAGAAGGTAAAGTGTCTTCTGGTAACAAGAAGATTTCTGAGAATTCATAAAACAATTGATATATTTGGTCTCGTTCTTCCAAGTTTAAATGACCGGTGCGCACAAGTCCTTTTGGGTCGTTTATTTTTAACAATTGGTCTCTCATGTTCGCTGCTAGTATCGGGATTGAATTCAGGTGCAATGTATTCGAAAGATAGGATTTCTCTTGGGTCTATTTCAATCGTAATATCATCCTTATTAGTATTTATTGCCATAATATTACATTGACCGTTCTTATTTTTTACTATTCCTTCTCCTTAATATATGTTATCACACCCTACATCTATTCGTCGTAAGTATCCTTCAGTTAAATTAGTTTTGTTCAAATTATTTCCTACTGTTTGACGTGTTCGAGCCTAAATCGTATATTTAGTTGCTTTTCTGGTATTTTTTTTGTTCCTTATTAGGGCAATGTTCTACACTAGGAGTATTTTTATTCTGTTGAATAGCATAAGGTTGGTCGACTAATTCATTATTTTCACTGTATATTCCACTTTTATCAGTTTTGTTTTCAGTGACCTTCATAATATTTTCACCTCTTTTTGATCAATCAAGATCAATTTGTCAAACTCATTTTGAAAATAAAAATCAGCTTTTATGTCTCCAAATTTTTCGTATGTACGTATATTTGACCTTTCGGGTGGGCCTACGATGTATTCGTCATAAAATTTCTGTTGGTTAATTTTATCCTTAAGGCATTCTGTCTCTTTGTTAGTATTAAGGGTTGTAGCTAAAATTTGATTTTCCTGTGCTTGTTTTTTGAGTTTTATGGTTTTTTGTTTTTTTTCATCTCTTTTCAATTGCTTTATTTCCTCAAGAGTTTTTAAAAAAGGGATGCGGTTCATTACGTCATCATCTAGTACTATAGCATCATGATAATATGATGATGTGGCTCGTCGTTTCTCACAAAAGTTTCGACCCAATAAACCGCCATCTTTGATCGGAAAATCGTTAGGGATCACATGAAAAATTGTAGGTTTTCCTTGTAAGGTCATATACGTTGTTCCTTTAATTAAAACTGGGTGAGGTGTGATTCCAGTAGGGTTAATAATCTCACTAGTCTCTACTCGTGAATATGGGTGCAACTGATCTAATTTAATCAAATTTGTGGCTGTGCCTTTATCGAGCATGAGTGTTTTAAAGTGATTTTTCCCTTCTGGGATTGTTATCCTTATGCTTGTAGGCTCGTCGTCTACGTCAAGTCCCTAGCAGGTACCAATGTGGACGGTTTCAATTCTGTTGCTATTTTTATTATCTGCGCTGAAACATTCGGTGTAGGGGTTGAATTCTGACTTTGGGGGCTCACCTCCGAACGACGATTGGGGTGAGCCACCTGAGAGTTTAAATGATGTGGCAAGCGGTCGCCTCCTGGTTGGTATTGATTTTGAAAGTTCTGATCCTGATAGTTAGAATTAAAACTTTGTTGATTATAACTATTATAATTATTATTTCGGGGATACCTATTGTTATTCTGACCTCTGCCTCGGTATCCTTCTTTATTATCAGGATTAAAATGAGCATTCCTTTGAGTGTAATAATCATTAGGATTTTCGTTATTATATCGTCCGAAATTATTCTGATAATGATTAGAGTTTCTCGATTGATTTTGAAAATTCCAATTTCTTCCCTGATTCTGATAATTTTCACAGTTATTCTGTCCATTATTTTGTTATTGATATTGTCTATTATAATTTTGATTATTATTATACTGCCTATCAGCTTGATTATTCTCATTGTCGATCTGCTGTTCATTAACTTGTGCCACTTGATGTGATGAGAATGGCTGATCGGGATACCTATTCTGCTGTTGATATGAGATGTTTAAATTATTTCTAAAGTCACTACGAGGTAGTTTTTGATATCGCGTATCTGGAATTATACCCGCTCTCATTCGGCTCTCCAATCTTAACGCGTAATCGAAGGCGTCGGCTAGAAAAGCAGATTTTTTCGCATCTACCTGCTGGCTTATCATAGGTGCTAGTCCTTTCATGAACATGTCTAATGCCATGTCTTTTATAGGGGTCATTATATGTGCGTCATATGTATTGCCTTTATCTTCCATCAAGGCTTTTTCAGCACCGCTTATCAGTAGGTTTACATAATCATAATTTTCACCAACCGATTGGCCTTGTCGTTGGCACACTTTCTGCAGCTGAGTTTGATAATAAGCTACGGTTTTTCCTGTCACATATCTTTTTTTTAAATGGGTTATAAACGCTTCGAGGTTATCGAAATCCTGGCTGCTCACTCTCATGCGTGCAGCATTCCGTAGATTCTGCAATACTGGACTTTTATATAAATCTTCTTGATTATCTCCAACTCAGCTTTCTCGGTTTTCAACATCTTGTATTTAATTCTTTAGCGGAATAGTTTTCTCATTAAATATAGAAATGGATGTAATCGCATGCTGAAATAAGAAGTTGGCGTTGTGAGACTCCATCAGCGCTTCGGCTTCTGTGATATCGGCCTCATCGTTTCCATTGACCATTTTCTTAGTTGTATAATACCTTACGTGCGTTTTTTTTCTTCTCCTTCTTTTTATTTATTTTTTTTTAACTTTTTTTATTTTATTTTTTTCTTTTATTCTTTATGTGTGTAATACTAACAAAAAAAAATTGTACTACTATTTTGTTTTGTTTTTTTGTTTTGGAGAAATATTCTTTTAACTTCTGGACATTTATCGCAGATGACATAAGTAATAAGGAAATAATTGTATGTATATATATATGCCTGTGTATTTATTCGTGTGTTGATGTGTATGTCTCAAATGTGAGCGTTTGCTTAACGCATGCAAGTGGAATAAGTTTGCTTTAATTTTTATAGGTATACGATAAGTATACTACGTGTATGCCCAAAAACTAAAGTGAGAGAGTGTAATCGAGTGCGCTTATATGATATCAACTGCTTTAAGCAAGGAAGTAAACGGCCCTGGGATTTCTAATGTGGCATGTGTAGCTATACATACAAATTGCTACGCTAGCATCAGCTAGTGCGCGGTGTAATATTGAAGGGCTCTTTCTGTACGAGAGTATCTGACTTAACTTAACACTTTTTTCTCTTTAAGCAAGAATGGGCTCGACGGTCACGGTTTANTAATGCTAAAACATTATTGTGCTTACCTTGAATAAAAGAAAATTTTTTTGACTAAGGCAATGCCAACTTAAAAAATGAAAAAGAAACTGTATTTCTAATAAATCCTTGACATTTATTGCAGAAGACATTAGTTCTAAAGAAATAATTGTATGTATTTATTCGTCTGTGAATGCGTATGTCTTTAATGTGAGCATTTGCTTTACACATGCAAGTGCAATAAGTTTGCTTTAATTTTTATAGGTAAACGATAAGTGTACTATGTGTGTGCCCAAAAACTAAAGTGAGAGAGTGTAATCCAGCGCTCTTATATAATATTATCTGCTTTAAGCAAGGGAGTATATGGCGCAGGGATTTCTAATGTGGCATGTGTAGGTATATATACAAATTGGTACGCGAGCATCAGCTAGTGCGCGGTGTAATATTGAAGGGCTCTTTCTGTTCGAGAGTACCTGACTTAACTTAACACTTTTTTCTTCTCTAAAAAAAAATGGGCTCGACGGTCACGGTTTAAATACCGTATTCATAATTTTTTTTATATATTCGTACAAAATATATATGAATAATCTTCTGCCTATGCGTTTATATGTTCTTAAGTGCCTTTAAGAAACTTTTGTTTTCGCGAAAGCAATTAATTTATTAAATTTTGTATTTAATCGAATTTTAAAGTTATCGCATTTCTGCTGAACATTAATTTCTGAATTATAAAAATTATTTTTCTGAAACGTACTTACTACTCGTTTTTCGATTTTTTTGTTTTTTGATGAATTACTGATTAATGTCTCTCAGTTATAGTGATTTTGAAATTGATTATTAATAAAATCTAATTGTTTTTCCAGAACGTTTTTCTCTCTTATAAGCTTCTGCATAAACAATTTTCTACCACTTCTCTTACCTTTTTTGTTACTCGCAAAATTATTCGTTGGTGGTTTCATGAAATATTATTTTATAAACAATCGTGGGTATATAAGTGAAATCATTAATTATATTTAATCTTTACTTTGTTTTTTAAGAATTCTTCTTCTCTTAATACTATTTCGTGCAAATATGTCTGTGTGTATGAATTTGTCATTTTGATAGATCGCTTGAAGTAGCAGATCTGGGGTAAAGAGTGTCCGCTATTTTAACAGGACTAATGGGGATGAACAGCTCTGGTTAGCAGATTCAGGGTAGAAATAGAAAGACCGCTCTGGTTAGCAGATCTTGGGTATAGAATGTCCGCTATTTCAGCAGGACAAGAGGGATGAACCGCTCTGGTTAGCAGATTCAGGGTAGGATGACAGTGTATTTGTTCTGTCTTGTAAGCGTGTAGTATAAGAGGTCACTATTTTTTTTTTTCTATTATCATTTAAAACACATTGTTATCTTATTATTTATTAATTTTTTTGTAATTTTAACGACAGTTAACTCTTTTTGATTTTTATGTTTATTCATTAATGTAGTATTATATTTATTATTTTCTTTGTTTACTTTATTTTTTTTTTTTTTTTAGTAATAAAGAATTATCGCATATACAATGCTATCCTCAAAAGCACAGCATATACGCGTCCGCGCACAGTGTACTATATGGGGTATTACGCATCATTCATTAACATGCTTCATTGAATGGTGTTTGGTGTTTCTTAAGAGAAAGATAGTAATAAGAAAATATGTTATAAACAAACAAATTGCTAGAGACCATAAACCACGGTCTGCTACCAATTTTGTTAAATAACGTTTAAAGTCATTTAAGTTTGTTTTCAGCTTCAAATCAATAACTGAAAACTGTGGACTACAGTCTCACGCTCCTTCACAGTCTGCGGGACAGCAGATAGTCCAACTATTTGTTTGTTTTCGAAAAATTAAAAGGCAGGAAGAAGTAGAGGGTTGAATATAATATCCAGATTAACTTACCTTTCTTTCCGCTAGTTATCAATTCGGATGACCTGTACTTCCTCTTTCTGTCGATTTATAATTATTTATTTTAATATTTACCTATTTGTTATTAATTACTTAATAATAATTTAAATTCCTTTTCCAATTAGTTTTATGTCACTTTATTTTATGTTACTAGTATACATATAAAACAAAACAGAAAAAAAAAATAGACGGATCGTCTGGTTAATCTTATAAAATTAATTATTACGTCTGCACTTGATGAGCGGCAGCGGGCTACTAACTGAAACGCCGCGCAAAGAAATGCACCTTGCACGAAGTTTTAGTTAAACTTCTTTGTCTTACTTGATATGGGGCCGGTACTTGCTGACTTCATGTGTTTAGGCTTCATGGCTCGCTTCGGTTGTCACTTGACACTTCCAAGAGCCACGAAGTTCACAGTCAGCTTTGTTAGGCGACGACTCTTGTTGAGTATGACTCTGTAAAGAGTCTTAAAATTTTATCATTGGGAATGAAATATAACAGGATAAAATAGAATAAAAATAAAAATTTATTAATTTACGCAAGTCGTCACCTAACACAAAATTCGTGTTGTTTTGGAAGCATTAAAAAAGGATTTAACTGGTCTCTCGTTAAATGACGATCACTTGCCTGGTCTCAAGCTCCAAATTATAATCTCGACTGCCGTAACACAATGGCGCTTTCTTAGATATACCTTTGTAACTGATGTATTCTAAATGTTTCTGCAGATCAAGGTACACCCAGATAATACTAAGTGGCAGAGAACCCTCTGGCGAGCTGACAACTTGCAGCTAGTTCAGGAATTCAGGACCATGGCAGTAGCATTTGGGACTGCTTCTGCTTCTTTTATAGCTCTATGGGTTATGAAGCAGCTCGCACTAGAGGAAGAGAAAACGCACCTAGAAGATTCTGCCAGTCTTCATGATCAATTACATGTTTCCTACATTTTGACTGGCTTGGACGATCCAAAGGGGGATCGAAAAAATTAAGGATCTGATTATCCCGCTGCTAGCATTTGTAGGCATGTAACCTCAGGTAGCAGGCGTCCAGTTAACAGTACGTACTCGATTAAGCAACATATCGAGCGTGAAGGTGAAATTAAATGAGGTGATATCAACTCTTGACTTAATTTGGAGTACGAAAACAAATCACATTACCTTTTATGTGCTAACCCCCACACGTTTAATTAAATCTACAAAGTGTCAATGATTTTCGAAGTAACAAAGTTATTTGACGCTTTAGGGTTTTTAGCCTTGGTGATTGTCGTCGCAAAAATAATATTACAAGAAGTTTGACTTCATAAACTTGATAGTAACGAATCTTTGTCTGACCTGTTACTTCAGTATTAGCGCCATTTTCGTGATGACCTAACCCATGTGTCTAATTTCTCAATGCCGTGGTGGACTGGCTCAACTACTGCTGAAGAGTGGCGCCTTCATAGATTTTTCAGCGCATCCAAATAGAATAAGACGAAGCTGCTTATGGTCAAGACGAAGGTGGTCCTACTATAATTAGTTTTGTTACCAAGGCTAGAGCTGTGTGGGAGCTTACTTGTCACCAGGCTTGCTACACGGCTGCTGCCAAGTCTTCGTCAACCACCAATACCGACAGCACTTCTGACTCCAAAAATTGACAAATTTTTGGACCGATTCTCAAATTGTCTAGGAGTGGCTTAAGGGTTAGCCTTGTAAGTTGCAAACTTGCACCACAAATAGGTCAAGCGAAATTAACTGCTCTTTTCCAGACGACTCTTAGACATGCACGATCAGCCCAAAATGGAGTGGGCTACGCGACTAAGGAATTCACGATTTTCCAACTCTTGGCTTCTAATGTATGGTGTGTTAAATGATGATCAATATCATTTAATTTTGCCTTTGGTTTAAAATCAAAGATTGTAGACTACAGTCTCACGCTCCTTCACAGGCTGCGGGACAGCAGATAGTCCAACTATTTGTTTGTTTGTATATTGGGGAAAGGAAAATCAGAAAAAATAAGTAAAGAGAGTGTTAAGCTTTGTAAAATATAAACGTCCACATACCTTTTCTTCCTTTTTTTATTTAATTTTATATGATTCTTAAGATCTGCTTCTTTTGATATTATTAATTTTATTGAATTTCAACTAATAAAATATTCTGTTCAATCAGGTATGCTTCTTCTTTCAATTTTATTTACTTTCACAATAAACTACAATAATAACTATGGACTTATCGAGCAATTATAACAAGTTAGATTAAAATTTTGAACTAATAGTTAGGAACCACACTCGAGGAGCGGTGGAAAGCTACTAACTAAAATGCCGCGCAAAGAAATATACCTTTCACAAAGTTTTCGTTAAACTTCTTTGTCTTACTTGCTATGGGGCCAGTACTTGCTGACTACATGTGTTTAGGCTTCGTGGTTCGCTTCGGTTGTCACTTGACACTTCCGAGAGCCACGAAGTACACAGTCAGCTTTAGTAGGTGACGACTTTCGTTAAGTACGACTCTTTTAAGAGTCTTAAAATTTCATTATGAGAATAAATATAATATAAAACAGAAGAAAAATATAAAATTTATTTACGCAAGTTGTCACGCAACACAGTTAAATGGTTCAGTTTGGCTCAGTGCACTTAAGTCTCTCTGGCTACGTTCTCGAGTTCACGATCTAAAGGTTCATGCCTTTTTTTCTAAGGAGAAGGTGGACACTGACGAGCCTTGCACACTATAAAAATAACTTTGCTTGCTTTTATTGAAGCAAAAAACAAGTTTTTTTACAATTATTTCATTATCAATTATATCGTTGAATCAAGAACTTTGTTTCAAAATTCTGGTTTTTTGAGTTTTATAGCCAAAAAAANCTTCCCCGATCAAACTTCCAATAACCCATATATTTATCGAAGGAAAAAAAGAAGCCGATAAAGACGCCGGGGCCGAAGGGGAGGGGGTGCAATGTCGGAGTGCTTTATTGCCGTTTCCGCACACAGAGCCTCGTCAAACAGTGGGTAGCGAAAACTTTGCCTACCATCTTCTTCCTCCATCTAATAATAATAAAACAATATACCATGTGGCGTACAGCAAACATTCTCGCTGTTTATCTGCAAAACTCGTTTCACTTGCTTCTTTGTCATCAAATAGTATTTAGACTTAATCTTGGTAATGTGGAGTATGATTAATTAATTTCTTACTCGAAATCGAATATCTCCAGATTGCAAGTAGCCAGGCGAGTAATTTTTTTCGAAGTTTATAGGTGAGTGACCGTGAAGTATAGAAAAACCATTCAAAAGAGTTTTGGATCATTTTCTATTTTTCAAAATTTGATTAAATGCGATTTTTTTCATATACAGAGGAAAAGTAACTGTAAACAAGCAGATACGTGCCGTCGGACTTTTAAAGTTCTTATTATGATACCATAAAGTATACATTACTCGTATATATGTGTTTCAAAACTGATATTTGCAGAACATAACCTTAAGGAGGTATAAATTAAAATAATTGACAAAATTGTATTTTCTATTTTAAAATGGTACATTTTTAAAATCTACCCATATATAGACGTATAAATCTAGTGGGAATGTATCTGTCATTAAATAGAGGATGCAGTCACGTTATACAATATGTTTCACGTTATTAAAAACTATTCCCTAACCTTAAAAATTAGTCAATACCTTTTTCTTCTAGTAAATTTAACACTGTTCCTTAAGTCAATTACTGTATCCTTACTGTAGAGTCAGTAAAAGTTTGTTATAAGTTGACGTTTTCTCTCTCGTCTGTAGTTTATAATCTGTTCGTTTCTCAACATAACCTCAATAGACGCATAAAGTGAAAAATTTTCTTTTCTTGTTTTAACATGGTATACATCTATTATTACATTTTGTACACAAATCTGTACACATAGACAGTTAAGTTTTTTTGAAATAAATTCATCCATAAACAGTCATTGCAGTCATGTAATATAATGTTTTAAAAACTTTCTCCTAACCTTAAAATTCAGTCAATACCTACATTTTTTTAGTTATGTGATACTGTCCCTGAAACTCATTAAATTATCATTTTAGAGCCTACAACAGGTTTTATTAGAAAATTTTCACGTATGCTTTCTTTTTTTTTTAAGAGTAAATTTTTTCTGTCGCTTAACATAATTTATTAAGACTAAGAAAAATTAAATTTTTCTCGTTATAAAATGTACTATCTGTAAATCCAACTTTGATGGATTACTAAATCTATTTAAACAGTATTGTCTGAACAACAAGTTATATCGTAGCATTAAAAACTCGTGTTCTTTCATGGAAAATGATTTTATCTTTTTGAAGTGAGACTTCTTATGGCACGTTGTGAAATTTTTCAAGCGAGCCCCCCACCACTCCAGCCGCTCTCTCTCTCTCTCTCTGCCTCGTCCCCTTGCCACCAGAGCAGTGCATATACGCGTAGAGTGTGACGTGGGACGGCCTTCTCTCTGCTCCGCCCCCGTTGCTACTACATGCTCAAATTTTTACTTGTATATCTTCCTATATTATATAGTAGTTACTCGATGGCTCATAAATCGTGAATGGGCTAATTAACGACTGCTAAAACGACATTAGTGTGCATGCGTGTGCAGGGCAATGTGTTGCTGCGGCTTGCCGAGGCGAGATTGCCCTGATTGTCGGATGCCATCGAACTCCGTGATGGCATAATTCATAAGAATCATTGTTTTACCATTTATTTTTAATTTTGTTTCTCATTCATAAAAATAAAACACGATTCAAAGGTACCCTTTTTTCCGACGTAAAATTAAAATTGCCGCACAACAAACCTTTGAAGGGACAATTCCGCACGGCAGTTCAATGCAAGCACAAAAAAGGGGTGGGTAGCAGGGTAAATAAAAAATAAAGCAAGAGAAATGCCGTTTCTTATTCCAGAGTGAAAATTTGCTCTCCAGTAACGCGTGGTCTATATACGTTAATAAAAGGCGTGCGAGTGTGTACACGTTAGGTGCAGAAGATGTGAAGGACGGCCTGTGTAGCGGGTATACCAGACAGCACGAGAAAACACACGCACGCAGAGGATGAGAAAAAAAAAAAAAAATAAGAAAGACATGAAAACGGAATTGTCTTTCGCAATAAGAGGCTTGTCGTGGATAAAAAGAAAAGTTTTTCGGTTACGCCGCGCAGCGCTGGGAAATCGCCCTCCTCCCTTTGTCGTGGCTCTTTTTTTTTTTTACCGAATCCGCCAACCCCCTTCCCTTGCATCTATTCGTCTTCGTCCGTTTCTTCGTTTCATCCCGTCGAATTTCGTAGCTGGCCTCGTACGAATAAGTTTCTGGCCACCCTCATCTCCCCGTCATACCTGTGTTTACAAGCGGATTCGGAGCTTAAGTGGAATAGGTTGCGCGAGCTATACTGAAATTTCGTCATCTTTTCACGGAAAAAAAAAAACAAAAAAAAAAACAGACTAATTCACAGGGACACTTTCGAAGCCCAAAAACCGTCCCACCGGAATATCAGCCCAAGCGTCACGTGGTCATACATTACACTCGAAAAATTCCCAAGATCGACTTCCCCGATCAAACTTCCAATAACCCATATATTTATCGAAGGAAAAAAAGAAGCCGATAAAGACGCCGAGGCCGAAGGGGAGGGGGTGCAATGTCGGAGTGCTTTATTGCCGTTTCCGCTCACAGAGCCTCGTCAAACAGTGGGTAGCGAAAACTTTGCCTACCATCTTCTTCCTCCTTCTTAGATATCAGCAACTATCCTCTTCTGTTCCCGCTCCCGATACGATTTCCCAAATCTTGGCTCTCGGAAATATTTAATTTATGACTCGGTCCCGCGATACGTATACCTACATTGTGTAGGAAAATCTTTCAAAGTAGTACCCACTCTCGGCTCCCGTCGTCCACGTCGCGCCCACGTACGGTCCGTCGATCGAAACTTTCGATCTGCTGTTACAAAGTTTTTCTGCAATGTACATCGACGTGCAGAGACGATTTTTTTTTTCACGTATTATGTAGCATATACATCCAGAGAAAATCTCAATTGAAAAAATTTATTCGTGTACTCGATGGAATGTAAGAAGGTGCCATATCTTTTTCCGAATCCGGTGTCTGACGCATCATCGATGTGTTCTACTTAGAGCTCGAAACTCATTAACTCCAAGCTGAAACTCATGCGGAGAAACACCAAACTTGGCATGGCAAGCCTTTTGCAAACGTAACGTGACACTAATCTCCCCATCCCTGCTCATAAAAAAGGATAAAGAAATATACCGCCCGAAGGCAACGCGCCATTCCCCCTAGCAAGAAAATCGCGCGTAAATATATACATTGGCGCCGAAGTATCAAATAGTCGTACACGTGCGTCTGGCAGATCGTTAGGCTCTCTTCACTTGTGGCCCTTGGTGATACAACGTATGAGAGCGTGTGTACACCATATATATATATTCGTACGTGTCTGCATGGTGTGCGAGATCAGTGCCTTTGCCACCGCGACGCCTAATGGCGAAAACTTATTGCACCGTGGGCGTCTCTGGGTATTATGTACACTTCGTATATTTTANTGGTGTAGTAGTAGTCGTAATAAAGCATATGCAACACGCGTTGCGTGTATATATATATATATGTGTGTGTGTGTGTGTGTGTGAGTGTGTGTGTGCGTGCGTGCGTACGTGTGTGTGTAATGAGGTATTATTCGTTATTAAATAACCTCAAATTTGTATTTTAGTTGTACTTTTCTGACATATGAGTTATAAATTGCGAAAAAATTACAGTATACCTTGAAAATTAATAGTGATGTCCACAAATTAATTTGAAGTGTTTTTATAACAATATAACCTCATGAAATAAGAAAAATTGTCAAATATATCGACGGAGAAGCAAAATAGGCCAAAAATACCAATTTTTTACGGGTATCCTAAAGGGGAAATAAAATATTGAGACGCACAAATTGAGGTGTCATTTTGTATGATTACATAACCTCAAATTCGTACTTTCGCTCTATCTTTATGAAATTGGAGTTATAAATTGCGAATAAATTACAGTATACTTTAAACATTAATAAAACAGATGTGCGCGAAGTAATTTAAAGGGTTTTCATGACAACATAACCTCATGAAATAAAAAAAATTGTCATATCTCGAGGGAGAAGCAAAATAGGCCAAAAATACTGATTTCTTACAGGTATCCTACAGGGGAAATAAAATATTGCGACGCACAAATTGAGGTGTCATTTTTTATGATTACATAACCTCAAATTCGTATTTGAGGTCTATCTTTATGAAATTGTAGGTCTAACCTAATTCGTAGCAATAACACATATGATTGCTTCTCATATAATTTTCTGTATACAATGAGTTCAATATTTAATACTTGAAGTTTCACTTCTATCGTGGGTCCCACGACCCATTTTTTTTAATTAATGCTTTTAATTATCCTTAAATATACCTGAAGGATTTACAACAGTTTTAATGATACTACTTGTGCATATTATCATGTCGTAGACAAAGTCATTTTTATTTATTAATTCGTTAAACAAATTTTATATTATAATTTACAAATAATACAGTCTTTACTTAAAAAATAAATTATCAGAAGAAAAATAGGAGTTTATCTTAAAACATAATTTGAAGTAACTTTGTGATATTAGAAGTTATTAAATATTTCTTTACCCTTTTAAAAAACATATAATTTAATGTTCAAAAGAAGTTTTGTGTACGTGAATATTTTGTATCTGTCTCAAAACTACAATTTTTACAACGCAATTCAAACAACGCAAATTGGGGGGGGGGGTATTTCACAACAAAACCCCTTTTCTTATGTCATAGATTACAAAGTATAAAAAAGTAACTTTAACTACAATACTAGCTAATACGTCATGATAAAAATTGTTTAATTTTTTTTACGAATACAGAGTCGTATGTGTTCTTCTAATTTCTTACATACGTCGGTGAGATAAGTGGATTGGATAAATACGAAGCCCTCTTAAACGTGTTTACAATACGGTGAATTTAACTATCTTGTCTGGCACGATGGCCAACGCAATTTTTACAATTATTTTAGTATGTTATATTCTCGTTAATGTCTTGTTCACCATCAATATTTAGAAATCTTTTCAGGGTAAACATTGACATGACAATATTTGTGCTATGACTCGCATGCAATTGCAGAAAAGCATTTCACGGGTATTGAAAATTTCCAAGCAATTACAAATCCATGAAATAATGATTTGCGAACAGAGGGGCTTAGTCGTGACCATATATATAATTTATAGTAAAATTTCTACGTGTTTACTCAATACTCATCTAATTCATTAGGTTTAAGATATTTTTTACATTTAAAGGCGGTTAACATATTGGATACCTTTATTATAAAAGTGCTAGTAACTCCAATAACTTTTTCCAAAATTTCTGATTTTTTAAAACATTTGCGTGCTATGTTGCCAATATTCGTTGGTCCATGGCCTTGTATAATATGATCCGCTCGAACGTTTAATGCTCCATGTAAACGTAAAAACACAAAAAAAGAAATTTAAAGCTAAAGAATTAAGTTAAAAACTCGTACTTGATTTTTAATACATAAAACCATGACAAATAAGGTAAAGAGAATCGTACCTTTCAGTTTCATGGTTGTTAAGCAACTAACAATAAACTTAGAAAAACAACTCGTTTCCACGCAAATCGAAGCGTTGTTCATTTTTTCTTTTTTGAATAAAAACAATAATCAATCAAAAACAAAACAAAACTACGATTAGAAAAGATATATTTTTTAAATCAATTAGTGAAAAATGATCAACTTGAAAGTCAAAGCCCTTTTATTAAGTTTTCGCGCACGTATTTAAACCTTCATAACAAGAGATAACAAATATTAACTTACGAGCTTCATAAAGCACTTTGAAAGCTTTTTTTTAAATGCTGGTTAACAATACCAAATATTTTTAAGTTTTAAATAAATTAAAAAGACAAAATATATCCTTTCTTTGCAGCCTAGAATATAATTTTACTCGAGTCACACTTTTTCCCCTCGTATAAATTTATTTAATTTGTACTTCATCTTTTCTAAAATTTTTTTTAATTTTGTCGATGGCCGGATTAATTATATACCGTCAGTTCGTACCTCTGCTGCCCTTATGTTACCATCTGTTTCAGGAAAAATTCCAATTATTTTGCCTTTTCTCCAATTATTTTGCGGTGCTTGCAAATCAATTATTAGAACATAATCATAAACATTTAACTTTTCCGTTTCCTTCTACCATTTTTTTTCTATAAATTAATGTCGGCAAGTATTCACGTAACCAACGTTTCCAGAATGTTTCCGCCAACGCTTTGAATAATAGCCAGTGCTGTCTTGAGTTTATGTTTTTTAAATCAAAATTTCCTACTTTTAATTCGTCTGATGAAGCGCCTATTAAGAAATGGTTTTTAGTTAAGGCTTCCTTATCGCGTGGATCTACCGACACATGTGTGAATGGACGAAAATGTATAGAATGTTCGATTTCAACTACAATAGTATATAAAACCTTATAATATACTGTTACTCCTATAAAAACATTATATAAAGCAATTTTAAAATTTGTTTTACTACCGCTATACATAACTTTTAAATAACCTTGACGACCGGACATTCGCTGTAAAGCCATTACAGCCGAACTCGCTGTTAAACAACTTGCCACTTCAATGTGCATTTATGGATAGTTAAACACGTAAAAAGTATACCCCAATGTTTTTAATTGCTACGTTTTATTTTTACAAGAATGGGCCCAAAAATGATCAATGCTGCAATGCGTAAAAGGCCTTTGTTTATACGCCAAACGTTCTTTAGGGAGCGGAGCCATGATCAGGTTCTGCGGTTTGGCATGTCTTAATCTACAAATTGTATACTTACTTACCAACTGCTTTAATGCATTTCTTAAACCAATAATAAAAAATTTTTGCCTAATTTCGTTTATAACCGTAGGACTTCCCTTTCTTTGAGTATAACCCCGGTTAATTGGTGGTGGTAACAATCGATTAAGAATATTATCTGTACCGAGGAAGCTTTAAGATTAGGAACCAACACACCAACAGTGTCAGTGTTTATATGTTGGAGGGCGGGTTCGTTGCCCTGTGTAAAAGAGCGAAGTAGCTCGGATTGCCGATTATATAAAAAAAATATTTAAAATAATTATTATCAAGTTTCAAAATTTATCTGTTGAATAATCAATTAATTCCTGCACGATATACAGCAATTGGTTTTAATTATTACTTTGTTGATTCTTATCGTTCCTTGGATATTCCTTTAAGTTAATATCTTTATCTTTCTAAATAAATTTATTTCTGCCCTTTTTTGGGTACAGACAAAATTCTCAGCTTTTCTCTTTTATATAAAACAATTTTATAAATTATCTTAACAGCTACGATTCGAGTTTTTATTCTTAAACTCTAAGAGAGACTTGCAATTATTTGTGAAGGGAAAGGTTTATTTAAATAAGCACAATCAATTTTTTATTTTTATTTTTCTTATATTTAATTAATCGTATAGGGGTAAGTGTACCTATCTCCGTGCTCTGCCCTATTACCGTGGATTTTGAAAAACTGATGATTACTTGCTCAAAATAAGAAATGTTTCATATAAAATAATTTTTCAGTTTTAATAATCTAAAATGACGTTAATGTAGATGCAATTCAAACAGAAATATTTGTGTATATTTTGAGTAAATAATTATTTTCCACGGTATTTGGTACAACGCTCTCATTAACTGATTGTGTACGTATTTCCGCGGTGAGCGTAAGTAAACATAACCCTATGTATCCGCGGTAATACGTACACGGTAATAGGTACACAACCACGGTAATACCAGCATACCGTTTTCATTCGTTTTAAAAATATTCTACTGCAGTTTTAGCTTCATAAAATTTTTTAAAATATTCCGTAAGAGATTATGTAAGATTAAAAAAAAAAATATTCAAAAAAATTTTAGTATACCATTTTTTATGGTGCATTTAAGTTGGAATTTTCAGTACGTGCCACGGAGATAGGTACACTTACCCCTAATTCTAAGGAAATCGTATCTTCAATTTCTACATGTATTAATTGTATTTAAGTAATCGCTATTCTTTGAGTTAATCAAATAATTCAAAATAGAAAATATATGGCACACACGATAATTTCGAATTCACTTAAGTTTTTTCTGCATAAATTTAACAGAAATTTTATGTATACGACAATTCAAATTTGAATTTTTCTCTCCTTAATTTTCACTTACGCACATTGGGTTGGACTAAGACGAATTTTGAGTACAACCACGGAAGGTTAGTGCTAGATAAACTATCTATCCGGCAAAGTCACGTAGAGTTAGGTCGTCCTCAGGGCCCTTGGGTGTCTTGAGCACTATTCAAGTCATCGACCCAGGAACTTCACCTAAGAAACGTTATCGCTAACCCTAGTGCCTTGACTACTTGGGGGTGCGTCGTCTCCACGCTTAAAGCGGTCGAGCACCAAAAGTCCAAGTAGGAGCCGGTTAGTGGAAGTGTTACCTGTAGGTGATGTATAAACTTACTTTTCAGCTCTCGGCCTTCGTACTTGGTTTCTTTCGCTCATCTTGTGCTCGTCGCGATAATGTACCGGTGCACGGGAGAATTCCAGGTCTGGGTGAGCAGCGGATTTTCCGCATCCCAGGCTCGCTGGAGAAGGAACTGACTCTCCTTTGCGCGTCGGCGCCTTTTTTGCCTTTGTTGTCTCCTTTTTTGTAGAAGGTTTTCCATTTTTTTGGTGAACGCGTTCTGGCGTTTGCTTAACGTACTAGATTCATATTCCCCGCGCGTGGCGTTTAAATTCAAATTTTCATGTTTGAAGTCAGTACGTGTTTCCAATAGGAATTTTTTATAAAATAAAATGAAATATATGTATCAATGTAGAAAGTTATTAAAAAATGTGTACCCTGTCATTGTCCCCCGTTGAATTGTCTATTTTATGGATTTTTATTATAAGAAAAATATCATAAATAAAAGAATATAAATATAAATGAAAAGCGTACATTATAAATTCTAGGTATTAGAAGTGCCCCCTTGTAACCGATTCATTGCTTGCATGTCGAAAACGTTGATGATATTCAGCAATCATAAGCCTTACTATTGTATTTTTCCTATCAAGAATAATCGGGTGTCTGACGAAACTCGTCTCATCAAAATTTTCTGCTCGAACTTTGGCTCTTAGCAAACTCAGTTCATCTAAGTAAGGGGTAACATTCGCGAACTCACTGTTTTTATTTATCTCTCTTTTTTCCTTGCATGATTTTAATTTTGACTTAAAGCTTTCTTTCTGAATAATCTAATATAAAGTTTTCTGCTACTTTTGAAACAAATTGAACTATACCGATTTTTTCCAAATTCAAGTCAGATAATTCTTTTGATTCCTTCATGAAGCCTTTAGCCAGCAATCGCTTATTTCCGTAATAAAGCTTAAGCGTCTTCATTATTACCGCAGCATCCCTACCGGTTGCGAAAAGTGAATTGACTGTTTCACAAGCTTTTCCTTGCAATGCATTAAATAAACGCGATACATTTTCTCGATTCCTATAACCTCCAGACTCAGTTGACAACTCATATGCCTGTTTGAAATGCAACCAATCTAACAGATTTTCCGAAAAATTTAGTAACGCTTTGGCTGACATTAAACGGTTTAATAATTGCGTATCACTTTTTTGAACTGAAACATTATGTGTAGATAATAAAATCGATTCAAGCACGTTAACTAAACGTAAAAAATGATTTTAGCTATCGTTTACAACGTTAGAATTACCGAACGCATTGTATGAAATGTTTCCTCTTTGCTGTTTATTGTTGCTTTGTAAAAAATTTGTTGATCGATTATCTAACTGACCAGAAAGCAAACTTTCGACTTGTTCGTCATGTTGATTCTGTCGATTCCCGCCTTTTTCATCAGATCGATAATCGCCGCCTTGCTGATCAAACATAGAACCTTTAACATGCCTGCCGATTCGCTCTGACTCCTTGCGGGGAACATTTTGTAATCTCCTGATTCGCAGGTTATGTGAACGGTCATTATTCTCGGATACGAGCCGCTCGTCTTCTTCATGCTGCCAGCCAGATAAATTAATACCCCTTACATTCAAATGCGGTCAATTAATTCGGTCCTTTATGTGAAAATTGTTGCTTATATTCTTGATTTGCGTTCCTGCATTTTGAAATTCTCTCAACGGAAAACATTCTGACGATTGAGGCTGCAAAATTTTACTGGATACAACTTTTGGCAGAAATGCATTCACTTCTTCACGGCATGATACTTTATTGTCGTAGACTTGTTCCGCTAATGGAGGGACTGATGGCGCACGTCGCCGGCTCATCGAAATGTTTCTGGGGGTTGACGCTGGAATCTCGATCAAACGCTGCTGCTTCAGATTACCTCCTAAGTCATTTTTGTTCGTGCCCCTAGCCCTTTTTCTGGATATCCCATACATCCTTGGAGGGGCCATCGTGAATCGATCAAATATATGTCACGTTTCATCTTAACCTTTCGCTTCCGTCTTTTACCCGTTGATTTTAGTCCCGGGTTTCGGCACCATTTGTAAACGTAAGAACATGAAATAAGGAAATTGAAGCAAAAGAATAAAATTAAAAACTAATACTTTATTTTTAAATACATTAAACCATGAAGAATAAGGTAAAGAGAATCGTACTTTTCAGTTTTACGGTTGTCAAGCAACTAACAATAAACTCAGAAAAACAACTCGTTTCCACGCAAATCGAAGCGTTGTTCATTTTTTTTTTTTTTTTGAACAAAAACAATAATCAATCAAAAACAAAACAAAAATACGATTAGAAAAGATATATTTTTTAAATCAATTAGTGAAAAATGATCAACTTAAAAGTTAAAGCCCTTTTATTAGGCTTTCGCGCACGTATTTGAACCTTCATAACAAGAGATAACAAATAATAACTCACGAGATTCACAAAGCATTTTAACAGTATTTCTTTCAAATGCTGGTGAACAATACCAAATATTATTAAGTTGTAAATAAATTAAAAAGACAAAACATTGAATATAATTTTACTTGCGTCACACTGCATATGTATTTTGTTATACGACCTTCTTTTGGTTTTCTACAGCTTTTGCAAAGTTATATTTCACAGAAATTAAATAATTTTCAGGTGTATCAGGCTTGTGTGACATCAACATGGACAGGAGACTAGACAGTCTGGGTCCAGAAAAAAAACAAGATAGAGCGTGACGAAAGTGAGAAAAGTCTTGTCTCGTGTCGAGTCACGGTTTTAATACTTTGACAAAAGCCTTATGTTTTTCTACTTTTTTTTACTTTAACATGTAAAAAAACTATTTACCTTTTACATCAGAAGTTACATCCCAATGTTTAACTGGTAGTCTATAACCAAGTTTTAGGCATTATTCGAAGCATTTAATTTTACAGTACAGCAAACCCATTTCATACTGTAAATTATCGATAGAAAAAAAAATTTCTTACATTACCAAACTCACGTGTTCTTTTAGTTTACATTGGACAGCTTTGACTTGAATTATTCTTTAACATCGTATTTGTTTTAACTTTGACCGGCACTTCGAATACACTCTTATTTTGCTGGAGCCGGCTTTTCCGACTTTGATCGCTATTTAAGTGTTTTTTTTATACTCTTTTTTGTGAGAATCCTTCTCTGCAACTTCATATGGCTCCCTCCTTTCTTTGTTCTCCACTATTTTCAGTGTTGTTGTGTTGTGTTTCACATAGCCTTAACAACATTGTTGTGGATCGTGAAACTGTTCGATAAATGATCTGTCATATCAACATTGGTTCTTCAAGTCGGATCACGCACACTAATCCCCTTACTGACTGGGTCTAATACTGATTGTCATTATGTAATTAAAAGTATTTGCATTCTCTTCTCTTCTCTTTTCTCTCAGAGACCTTGTTACCTGATGTATTAAGAGAGCCATCTCCAAGCCGTAGCTCTAGCCACCATACACCTACGTTTCATGCTATAGGCAGTGGAGGCGAAGGCTGCTGTGATCTCCGTGACCTTGCGTCGCATGTCATTCTTGCGTCACAAGACGTTGTAAAGAATTTAAGTTTGCCATGGTCAACATGATCCTGCGTTGCATACCATCCTTGCGTCAGAGCACGCTGTAAAGGTTGCCGCGGTTACCTTGAGCCCGTAATCGAATAATAGGTGCGTAATAGTTTAATGTACGCTACAACTGCAATACGTCTGACAATGAGTCTTTCATTGTACACGTTGACCCAAGACGTTGATGTAAACACCTATTTTTTTAAGACACTTTTGAATTATGCGCAAGTGTTCCTGACATCTTTCAGCTGATGGTTTGAAAGAAAAAATGTCGTCAAGATGAACGAAAACACTGGAGGAGTCAACAACCACAACGGATATACTTTGCTGAGCGCACAGTCTATTAATTAACCTGGCAGGTACAGCAGTGTTTAAGGCTACGTTGCATGCTATAAAAACATTGCAGGGTGAAGCAAATTCTCGTTTTTTGACACGTTTAACCTTAGCCAAGGTGCTGCTCATGTTCATCGGCAATTCTGTTAAATGGTGTCACTTAAAATAAATGTAGGAAACTTCTCATAATTCGGATATGCAAAGTGATTAAGAGAATGTTGCATGGCTATTTAGGGCCCTCCAAAAAGAGTGGTCGACCATAAGCACCTTTCTGGATACTATAAGTATATGCTGCTATATGCAGAAGGCATTGTTAGCACTTAAAAGTTGCATTAGAGCCACAAGAAAATAGTTGCTAGTAAACTTATGTGGAAGATTGATAATCTGCTTTGATTGTACGCTGGTAAGACCACGTAACTATACTTCGCGCCCAGTCCCAAAACGTCGTCGCAGCGCTCAGCAGCTTTAAAATAACAGGTTATTTATATAGTCCTGATGTAGCCCAACTCGTCGACAGAAAAATTCCTACAACGTTGAAACATGCAGTCAACGTATAAGTTGCCGAGAATTTCAGCGAAAACGTAAAGTTGGAAAGATTATCTAAATTTTGTACAGCGAAACGATTTGGCAGTGGTGGAGATAATTTTTAATGTTTTGATGAGTGCGAGCAAACAACATACATCTATCTAGAAAGACAAAAAGAAAATGGGCCTGGTATAATAAGCATTGGCTATCACTGCGAATTGTCACATAATGGTCCCTCAAGTTAAAGAGGTACGTTGTGCGGGCGAGTGCTCACTACGCTCCGGGAAAACCATCACATGGCCGAACGTTTTTAATTGACGTGAAAGTCAATCACATGGCACTGGTTTTTCGTTAAGAAATATTGATTGTGTTTTAAATATTTAAATCCTGACCTTTTGTAATAAGAATGCAAGGCATCGGGCTGCACGCAGTATTGAGGCCTGCTCAATGAACTATTACATAACCCGTTATGCTCGAAGGATAACAGTGGCTATCTTCAGAAATCTGAGCGATGTTTTAAATACATGTTCGAGCGATGTGTGCTGGAATTGACTAGTAAAGATTTCCACCCTACTCTTCTAAAAGTGCTACTCACGCGTGTTTTGAGATTGAACGACACAATTAAAACATTTGTGCTACTGGACCATGACTTGACCAAAACTATATTTGATGACAAACTGTTACATAAGCTTAAATGAAAAAGGAGCAAAGTTGCAGTTAATATTACTGGTATCTGGAAAAAAAAAAAAACAACATTGGCAAGTGAGTAAATTTTGAAATAGCTAGCCATAACAACAATGAAGCCTATAATATCATGAGTGCTTTGTCGGTGTCTAACTCCTATCAACAGTCATTTGGGACATATAATTTAAAGTGAAGCTAAGGATCAAAGTATTTTTATTGAGGTATCAATGAAGTTAGGTCGCTAAACGACACTGACATTGTCCTTACATCAACAAATTGGGATTAGTAGGCAAGATTCCAAGAAGCACCAAAGAAGTATAGAGCCTAGGTATTCATAAAGTAAATGTATTGAATCTTATTTACAGATGCACCATTAAAGTTCTCAACAATACTTGTCGTTCTCTGGGTATCAGATGAGGAACGGGACTTTAGTGGAATGATTGAAGCCCTACAAACGTGGATAGCCATATCACAGCACCTACCAGTCTTTGTTAGCTCGAATGGAAGCTTGACTGAAATCCAGCACCTGCCTCTCTGTACAATCGCGAGATAGATCGCTGGTAGTAAGTCGTGTGTGCCATTTGCATCGTGAAAGACACACAGAAACCATGCATTTGATATCTAATCTTTCAAAATCCAATAAAGTCTGACTCGTCTTCGGCATGGCCCTTAAATCAAAGGGTATAAGTTTAAAAAACTCATTGGACGTGAGTTTAGAACTTGTACAGTCACTACTAGGAGTTCTAATACAATGACGACAGAACGCCGTTACAAGTGAATACATGATATGTGAAGTGACATCCATCATATATGCCTACGTGTGTGAGTAGTAGCGAAAAATAAGAAAGCCTTCAGGTTTTTGCGGTATAGTGCTAACATAGCCAAATATTTGTTAACCTACCACATCATGTGTTTCGTTTTCAGAATCATATTCTCTCTATGCAGCATCTCATATGTTAAAAATACTAACGTTGTTATGACTGGACTTGTTTAGTGTATGGTCTTAACCGTTTTATTAAAGTGTCATTCGTGGGTCTCCTGCTATTCAATTTGTTAGTTTCATTCTTTTTTTTTTTTTTTTTTTTTTTTTAGATAAAAAGTTTTATTTTAAATGATGTAGATAAAATGAATTTTCATACTTCACATTGAACTAATTTATATAGTATTGCAATTAATTTTTTGAAACACAATTTATCGGGTCGCACTAACAAGAGTTTGTATTAATTATATTAGTAATAACTAACTTATAACTATCAGTGATGGTTGATACTGCTGTTTTGGAGTTTCCTAGTGCTTTGTGCAGTATTTCTCAGTAGTTTCTTATACTACACCAATGATGTTGGGGCTGGAATGGAAGATGTGGTTTTTGTTATCTCTGCTATCGCCGGAACTACTTTTGGTTGGTCTCTTTCGCTGTTTCTCGCTCCTTAGCGTAGTTCTAGACTACTAATGTTCTTAAAATGCACCCGAGTTGCCTCAGCCAAAACGTTATGCCTCAAGTGTACAATATACTCACGGGATGCGCGAATCGAGAGTTGCCTAAGACTTTAAAGGACAGGTGACAGACGTAAACGGATCAATTTTTCCCCTTGATGGAAAGTTTTTGTGTCATCAGAACGAGTGAAAGAGGCCTCTGGCTGAATTAAGTCAACCAATCAGCGATATTCTCGCAAAACTGCTTTGATAGCAAAACAGTAGGTGGAAACGATGATGCTTCGTTTCGATTTCATGCATTAAGAAATAACAATAAAACCGTATCAGTCTCATGTTTCTGACATGTGCAATTGAGGTTTTGGATCAATGATGATGCAAACTCGCATCAGAAATAAAAAAAAATACCAAATACAAGTGTAAGTGTGAATCTTCAGTTTACAAATCTAGCAAATAATTTTTTTGAAAATTTTTTAATAAATTTTAAATTTATTAACATGCTTTTTTAATCACACTATTTATTACAATATTAGAAATTAATAATCAACGAACAAATAATGTGTTTATTCATACGGATAGAGCAATGTATGCATACAAACATACATATAACATACTATTTTAATACGTACATGCATTATAACAACGGGATGGCCGCATTATATGTCAGCATATTATGAAAAGATGTACCTCGAAGCTAATAGACACTTGTAAATATAACGTGACGTATAAAATTTACTTGCCATATGAGCTTTTGCATAAATATACATATTACATTTTGTATGAATCAGAAGTAATAATTCAAGTTGTCATTGAAATATATTTGCACACTAGTTGATAATAATGCACGGATGGATGAGCAACAAAGTGCAAACAGTAGTCAAAGTCACAGGGAGCGAGTCTATTGACGCCATCAGCAGTTGGAAGAGTCGATGCGATCCGGACAATCCGCGCATCCTAGGCTTGTATTGTGATACAATATTAGTCAAGATAGGATTTAATCCAGTACTTGCACTAACAAGATAATACTTCGGTAGGGATTAGTTACCCTATAACGAAGAAAAGTAGAGGTGGAAATTGTAGCTTAATAGTAAACATAGGTTTGCAAAGCAACGGATACTGTGCTGCTTAATCTCAACCCCTGCATAATTTACAGGCGCCTTTTGTGACGTAAATTTCTTATTGCCGCAGTAGATTTCTTATACGAATTAGACAACGGATTAACTCATGTATCGCTAATGGCTAAATTTTGCGTAGATCCCGACGAACAATTGTCCATTCTGAGATTAGAATTGCAGGGGATATTATTATTATTATTGGGGTGCTCAATCAATAGTGTGGCATGCGAAGAGTGTGGCAACTGGCGTTAATGGTCTCACTAACAAACTGTGTCACACTGAATTAACGGTGAACCACAAATTAGAAAATAATACAAATTATTCCTCGTGCACCAGCTCATTGAAAGTGGTGAACTCATCAGATAGGCTACGTAAAAATGAATACGATCCAACAATTTTTTACGAATATATACGATGACAGACAACTAGTAGAGAAGTACATTTACTTTGCGATTTAGGCAGAAATTTCTGGAATTAGTAATTCTCATACGGGTAAGAAAAGTGACCTTCGATACGAGGACCAGTCAGTTAGTAAGGGTGACTCTCTTTTAATGTCAAAAGAGTTTTTTTAACAATTTAGAGACGTGTCACAGAGGTGCTAAATGCGACACTTAACTGCTCGCCCCTTATCCTTGACAGGAAGCACCAGGCGGTTTGGCTCCTATATGGAATGTTCCACTGCCTTTTATTTAATGATAATACAGACACTTTGATTTATAAGCTATGTGTGGGGCCTTTATTACATGCACGGTCTACGCAACACAATGCGAAACATCATCAGAAACAGCCAGGCATGTCAATTAAGAAGCTGGAAATCCAAGAACCACTTGATGGCCCCGCTTTCAGAAGGTCGGCTCGCGTACAAGCAGAGATCATTCAGCCGCTGAATAGTCGACTATTTTGTACTAATGTACCTAAAAGTAAAGTATAACAGAAGAAAATAGTGAGGTTATCTTCTCGTGCTCAGAAAAGCGAGATATTATCCTGGCAGTTGTCCATAGTTTGACTGCGAGTGCCGTGATTTTGATCTTACACGACTGGCAGTTCATAAGATTGGTCGCAATACAGTGACAACCAAGTCAAAGCTTGTTCTTATTGGCGTAAAAATTCGAGGCTGTTAGGATGAAACTTGTACTGATATGCCTCGAAAGGAAAAATTTTGTTCTAGGTATGAAGGTGGCTCAGCGTGCACAGGTAAAAACCTGGAACTGTTTAAGCGTTAAATCACTCTAATTGTAGCAGCTTTTTAGCTTTGTTTGTGCATTAATACAGTTACTGATCTTCCGTTGGATTTTCTGCTATCTGCAGCTGATAACATCCTAAAGTTGTTGACTGACTGAAGTTGTACCTTTGAGTGTAAACGTGTAGTAATTCGTTTTTAATGCTAAGAATATGTATTGTGCTAATATTTCTAATTTTTTTACGTGCTTTCTTCCAGCGTTCATTGAGTTAGTTGGTCTTATCTTCATATAATAAGCCATCATATTTATCTAAATGATAAAATATGGTATGTAAGCATTGTGACTTACATTATCAGAAAAAAAATTAAAATTTTTTTAATTAGTTTATGGCAATAAGTCGTTGATCATGACACAGCTTGCTTATTTATCAATGGATGATGAAGACTCTATATGATAAAAAAGCGTTCTGCTAAATCAAAGTTAGTTGAACTTGAGTTATCTAAACTACCATAACCATCCTATCTAGGTTTAATGAGTAGGTATCATTTCCTTTCGATCATTGCAGCGATTAATCATAGATTCATTGGTTCATTAATCATTTTTTTTTTTAAATTGACAGTTTTTTTGTTCATCTTGACGACATTTTTTCTTTCAAACCATCTGCTGAAAGATGTCAGGAACACTTGCGCATAATTCATAAGTGTCTTAAAAAAATAGGTGTGTACAGCCACGTCTTGGGTCGACGTCTACAATGAGAGACTTATTGTCAGACGTATTGCAGTTGTAGCATACATTTTTAAAAGTAAAATCCTATACAAGGACTTGTGTGCTTATTATAATTAAATTTTTTACTATACCACCGATCGATATACATAATTAATTTACTCTTTAGTCGACTACTGTGAGTGTTTGATTAAATCATTGCACTAATTCTTACTTGCTAGTGGATTGTTTAAATTTTATAAAATTTATTGTTTATCGTTAAAGATTTCTTATGAATTGAATCTTTAGCGTTTTTTGATCTATGTGGACAGAAACGTTGTTATAAAATTATAAATTAATGAAATAGCACAACTTTTTTTGCCAACTTTCTTCTATTTGAGTTGTTTGAATATTCTATGCAGATAATGCTAAAAATTATTCTGTGCATCGGTGTGTATCAGTCAAGTGTCTATTGGACACATATACATTGTATCAGTTGTTTCTCAGTAGTATGCATGCACGTTCTCTTTGGGCATGTGTAGAAACCTAATAATAGTATCGGAAATTGTGAAATGTAATAGTATTATCTGCAGTATCAACCTGTTAACCTGTAACTGTGATAGAATTTGCTGCATGAACATAAAAAACATTAAACACTTAACTCGAAGGATAACTAATCTATCATTGACCGTGTCTACTAACTCTTATTTTTGGCTTATGTGCCAACATTGAAATTTTATTTATAGTTTAGTTTCTACTCTGATTGCTAAATTGTAGTTTTTGTACCATGGATGCAAAGCAAAAAAACTTTCACCTGAGGTGTAGGGTGTTTGTATGTTTGTGCCCAAGGTCCAAATGTCCTTTTTTCTGAGGGCACACAGTCAGAGTTTGTGCCCGCAGGCACACTTGGCCCCTATTAATCACTTTGCTTATGGAGGATGGAAAAGTACTTCCTTGTCCATGGGTGTTAAGCAATTACCGAGGACGCAAAGTGATTACGCTGATAGGAAGGAATAGTAGTTTTCGTACCTGGTGGCACATATTGCCAGGACAACCACTAGGATTCCTTGTGCTTACTCTGGTTGGATGCGCACTAGGTGCGAACCCTATTTTTCCTACTGAGGGCCCACTTAACCCTCAAAGTAGCCCAAGGTAGAAAAAATTTATTTTTTACGAGTTTTGATCCTCTTAAAGAGACTTCTACTGATATGATACTGCTATGTCTTACATTATTATTTCGTAAATTTGGAATAAATACTCATAATTTTGAAAAACAATAAGAGAAAACACAAAATTTTAAAGTTTTATACTGTTGGTACCCCTATCATATTTTCACTGACAAACATTTATTACGGTGTTATAGTTTCTAATAGTGCTTTCTTACTACTTGGAAGCACTGCATAATAAAATGAAATACTACTTTCAGAAAATTTACAGAAATCAGTTACATGAGTTCCATTTTTTATTGGTCATTTGCGACATAATCATAAAATGTATGAAACTTTCATACGTTTGTTTGGCCGTGTTTACATGTTAAATCAACTATTCATCAGCTCTTTACCTTTCATGCTTACTATTTCTCTGATCATTCCGTAGACGTAAATCATGTTACGAAGTTGAAAGTATTAGGCTTAATACACCATAATTTTTGAAAATTTTTGCGTTTTGTTACCTTTATTGGGATGCTTTGGCTAACAAACATAGAATGAAATATATCAATGTAGCATTTTCTATAATATTAACAGCATAAGTTTTATTCAAGTAGACTTTGTTCTACTGGTACTGTAATTTTTTGTAAGTGAGCATAAGAAACAAAAAAATTTCTTTTCAGGCGTCAGCGTTAACAGTATGTTGCTTAGAAACATATAAAGATGCAGTGTGTAAGACCTGCGACCAAATTAATGACAACATTAAATCTGTGTACCAACTAATAGCCAAATGTGAAGAACTATCTAGGGAAATGGATGTTTTTTACAAAATAGCTGAAAAAATGTAAGTCTTCCGTAATTTTATACATACGTATATCCTAACAATGTACTAACGAAAATAGTATGTTTTATAGTAACATTATGTTTTATGCTTCCTGTTTTGAGAGGCTGATTCCCATTAAACATGTATGTTGTGCTCAATATAAAGTTTACTTATACTTTCGCTTTAAACTTTTAAGACAGAATCACTAAAAATGAACAATAATATGTCGTTTACTCGATTAAATGAAGCTCACTTCAATTCGTTTGTGACCCATCACATTAGCTTTGCAGTGTCAGGCAAAATCTGCTTGAGTGTTGGGCTGACCTAGTTTTTTAACCTGCTTGGGCCACTACGGCTAGAATAGTGGTGCAGTCAAGCTAACTCAGTTATATTTTTGTATCAGAATGTCCTCTGACACTGTGCTACACTGGAAAAAATTTGTTGGGACCGCCTTCTCAATTTTTCTGTGAACAGCGCCCTTAAGCGGTTGGTGCTACTGTTCTCTCTTTTTGCGTGAACCATTCACCCAAAGTGAGGTAGCAGCAGCACCAAGGACTTGAGGGATCAGTCCTCGTAAGTTTTAGTCGAACAGTGGTACTAAAATTGGTGATGTATCTAAACGTGTGATCGAGGAATAAATTAAATTCAAGTATAAATACGTCTCACTGTAATTAAATGAATGAAAGTAAACAAAACTACGATTTATCATCATAAACTTATCTTATTCACTTAAGTATATACGAATATTATTTTATTACATTTTTTTTAGATTGTAGTAAACGTATTTAACCTAAACCTTAAATTACAAAGAATACTTTGTTATAATATAATGTGTGTTATCGGATCGTGTCGATGAACAAGTAGATACTTTTGGTATATCTCCGTAATTAAATTTTTTTTTGTATTACTTTTAAATTGTACAACAAAAGAATGGAAGTGATTATCAAATGATATTTCATTGTACATTCTCAATTTCTTTTGTACATTCTCAATTTTTTCATGCACGGGTCGATGAAAAAACACTTTAATTAAATGATTAAGTGTATCACAAAGAAATTGATATTGTATGCTATCTTGGATTTCCAATGCGCGAGTATATACTGCCTCAAAACTTGCGAGAACTGATCCCTCAAGTGCTTGGTGCTGCTGCTCCCTCACTTTGGGTGAACGGCTCACGCAAAAAGAGAGAACAGTAGCTCTAACCAATTGAGGGCGCTGTTAAATATAACCCCGTTCCACGACGTAAGCAGACTTCAGTCATTTTTTGGTGCACTCAGAAGGATTACCCGATCTTAACCGCCTGTCTCACATGCTGATTTTGGTCCAGCTGATAGTATGATGAATTGATCACATTTAGTAAATGGTCTGCAAGGTTGTGCTGCATCTCTGCTACTCGCTGCATATTTGTAGCAAAGGCCTCTGAGTAATTTTGCATTGTGATTTGGTAGAGGATCTCCAATGAACTTTTCAGCTCGTATTATACTGGTACTATACACTCGGGGGTGTGTACGGATTAGATGTGCCTGGCATTAGGGCAAGGAGAGGGGAATTCGATGAAAGTGGCATGCTGGTGGGTTGGTGCGACTTCTATGAGAAACATCATTTCGCTTCGCTCTTTCAACTATTACAGACTAATAATAATTAACTTGAAGACATTGCTATCCAAGCCAATTTATAGTAGTAGAGCATTGACTTGATTGTGGATGAGATGGGTTGATTGTGACGGAAAATGAATGAATTGTAGAATCAACATGTTGCTGTAACACAGCCTGAGTTCAAAGTGACGGGTGTACTGACTGAATCTGCTGAATTGTTTGTCTTTATTTACTCGAATCCTGGTTGTTCTCAATCTAATTAACCTTAGTAGTGATGTTCTGGAAGCTCGACGTATTCCAAGTAAAAAGCAAAACAAACAACGTTCCCCCAGTCTGACGGTGCCGACTAGATCGCAGACCAATAGTCCCAACTCCATTTCTTTCTACATCGTTCGCTTCAAGTCCATATTCATTTGTAACGATATACTTTGTGATGCTAGAAAATACAGTAAACTCAAACTAAGTACACTTCTGTGAGACACTTAATTAGACACGGTAATACGTTTGTATGAGATACTCCCAGGAGCCGTTTTTATCTCTTACTTCAAACCAAGGATAGAACTGCCGAAATGGGATACCAGTATGTCTGGGCTAGAAATGGCAACATTTACGTGTATAGAAAAAATAAGTTAGAAAGAATACTGACATGTGATGAAGCTGACCTTGAAAAGTTGGTTTCACATGCCCGTCGATTTGTTGTCGCCACCCGGTGTCCGTTCTGTGCAGCACTTAAGGTGGCTTATTTTAATGCCAACTCAGTCAGTGATCATTATGATGATATAAGGGAGTTCTTGAGTGATCGCAACATTAATATTTTATGCATTTCGAAGACTTGATTTACCCTGGTTCGATGCTCTGTGCTCCGTAGAATCCTGAGATTTAGCTTAGTGAGAAATGACTGTTGTTTACTCTGTACAACAGGCAATAGACAAAATATGTTAGACAGAAAGGTTACCATTTACACTGTAGTTAAGTTGAAATTTCAAGTCATTGAGGCCCCACAAATCACAGAAATTAACGATATGGAACATATAACTGTTAAGATTGATATTCTACCTGCACGTAGGCTTCTTGTTGCAGCTGTTTACAGATGACCCAAGAGTCAGGTACTTATAGCTTTTTTCGAATCTTTTAGTAAACATGCGCTTCGGTATTCGGGCTCTGTGATAGCAAGTGACCTTTATGCTGACCTTCGTGAACATAGTTACTACTTTGTCATCTGATTTCCGAGTACTCGCTTCATCTCGTGCCGTACGATGCTACGCATCATAATGATTGAGTGCATCTACAGATCTCAAGACCTTAGAGAATTTGCCGTGGAGGCATTTCCTTTTTTCCTGCAAAATTGGATGAACGCTGAAACGAGTGGGCTTGATGGCCTGGATATTGAGCATTCCCTGGCAGCTTTCCGTAGGGTGAGATTGGCGATCCTTGACGTGCGTGCATCTTTCGTGAAAGGCACTAATGAAGAACGCCAGAATAGCTTCGTAGCTCACTATTGAGATCCTAGATGAATGTAGGCATCGTTGTATACGAGGGCACGCCAGTCGGGGGATGTGGATGCCCTAGCTGAATTCAGGGTACTCAAAAGGAAATTAATGGCTCATATTAAGCAGTCATGTAGGGCTCGTATGCGAGCATTTCTCATAGGTTTGATGATCAGGCTAAATGTCGGCGCATTCTTAGCCGATTTGGTATTCCGTCTACCAAGTCGCGATGACCGTTGATGACCATGACTTCTCACACGCTGTTGCAGCATTATTCTTCGGGATTCTTTTTGTCCCCGTCCAGCTCTCTAGGTGAACTGAAGGACATTATTTTGTCATTACCGCCCTCTGATGACCTCTTACGTTTCAACCCAGTTGATGTGGTCCAGGTTTGTCAGTTGATGAAGCGCTGTCTTTGCTCGTCGTAGAGCCGCAGTGATGATGATTTGTTGCTGGAATTCTTCTCAGGATTTTTTGGTTACATCACCCTCTATTTTGTTTATTTGTTCAATCAATTTCTGGCTACTTGTGTCTATCCAACAATTTGGGAGCTTTCTACCATTATCCCGCTTTTACAGGTACCAAATCCTGTAGAGGCTGGGAACACTCGTCCAACCACCAATGGCCCCCATTTTGCTTAAGTTCTGGATTGCTTAGTGACCAACCAGATACACAACTATCTTGAGGTTAAGTCGCTTCTCTTGCTGCTCCCAGTCCGGTGTTTGACGTGGATGCAACACTTGTTCCGCATTGCTCAACGTGACAGACTATATTAGGTTAAGTATTGACTGAGGTCTTGTCATGCTGGTGGTCTACTTCGACTTTTGTCGTGCTTTTGACACAACTGGCCATGTGGCCGTGCTACGCTCACTGGCTGGAACTAACTTCTCAGCTGATGCTATACGTTAGTTACATTCCTACATTATCGATCGTTATTTTGCTATACTACGGTTAGGTAGAGAACTCACAGAAGCGCTACCACCTACCTCTGGGGTCCCTTAATTATTGTGACAGGGTCCTATCTGGTCTATGATTTTTATAAATTGTGTATTACTTGTTTTGAGATGTTGTAATGCTATGTTGTTTGCAGATGAGCTGCAGGTCTATATTTAAAATAAGCCGTTGGAACTGGAGGTGACCATTTCTTTGCTTAATGCTGATTTCGAGCAGGTGGTTTTGCTGGATAACTGATTGAGGACTCGTGCTTAACGATAGGAAAATCCATGCAATGTTATATGCTTTAGTGCAGCAGCATATGCGTATAGTTAAGGATGTCCTACCCTCTGTAATGGTAAATGGACATTTGGTTGTTCTTACTCCTAAAGTTAATAGCTTGGGTATTGCTCTTCGTAAGGACCTGCCCTGGAATCACCATGTCTCTCATATGAGCTCATGGGTTCATGGGGTGTTCCATCGATTGCGCTGTTAGAGTGGGGGGATTTCACTGGGTTTCTTGCGATGTTGGCCGTTGCCTTGGTTGTGCCTCCTTTTACTTACTGTTGCTTAGTTGTTATCCTACACAGAGAGAAGTGCACAGCTCATAGCAGTGTGTCACGCCATCTATCTTAAGGTGATATCACGTCATAGCCACGCAAACTGCTTAGCAGACTAGAGGAGTATTACATACACTCTTACAGCTAATAGGAAAAAAGCAGCTTTGCGAAGAGTGACGATCATAGCTACTGTCCATTCTATATTATATCGTTGTGCTTTCGCGCTTGCTGATTCCATTATTGTACTTGAGTTAAGGTTGTATCGTAACGTGCTTCTTTCTTTTTCTTAAATTACCTAATTGAAAGGATTGACTAAGTATTTAATTACGTTGAACTTACTATCCAAAGTTGATCAAATCAAATTTTTATTTTTTTTATTTTACTGAGGTAAGGCATACGTTTATGGTTAATATAAGTAACCATACGTTTAAAGTTAATATAAAAGTAGGGTAAACATTAAAAAATGCTAATTTTGTAAATTGATTGTTTAGAGTTAAAATGGAAGAAAATATCAATCAACACATCTCGAAACTAACGTGCAAATTGTACCAGAATTTGAGATACTGAAGACGTGACATTCAGCAGATAATTAATGTATTTAGTAATTTTATAAAAGATATTTACAATCCTTACATTTTAAGGAAATTGAATAATAAGCTTAAAAAATGCTGTAAGCGAAAAAGTATCATCTGGGATATCAAATACACTTTTAAAATGCACTGATCCATTTAAGCAGTTTCAAAGTAATGATATTCGTTTGAAAATATATGAAAATTGTGGACTACATGTTAAAGCTGAAACAGTAGCAATCAAGACCACTTAAAAAAATACAATTTCTGCATGACAATAAGTTCATTAATAAAACTGTGAAATCCTCAATAGTACATTTACCGATGAAAAATTCATTAAGAAAACTATTGGAAATCAAAGAACCTTTTGATGCTTTGCTATCACATATAAATCTTGTATAAAATAAAAAAAAGTCGTATCTAACTATATACAGTGCTCACATTGTAAAACGTTGCTTAAAACTTGTTTTTTAGGTTATTATTTAATTTTTTTCAAATTTGAGGATTGTAAATATCTTTTAAAAAATAACTAAATACATAATTTATCTGCTGAATGTCACTTCTTTAGTATCTCAAATTGTAGTACGATTCGCACGTCAGTTTCAAAATCTGTTGATTCGTACCTTTTTCCATTTTAACTCTAAACAATAAATTCACAAAATAAGCATTTACTAATGTTTACTCTATACTTATATTGACCATAAATATATTTCTTACCTTTGTAAAATTAAAAAAAAAAAAAAAAAAAAAAAAACAATACGAAATTGACTTACGATAATCAGTTTAAAGTAATTTAATACTTAGTCAGTACTTTCAATTAAACAGTATAAGAAAAAGAAAGTAGAAGCACGTTACAATAAAACCTAAACTCAGGTACAATAATACGATCACCAAGCGCGGAAGCATGACTATATCACATAGAATGGACAGTAGCAATGATCATCACTGTTCGCAAAGCTGCTTTTTTCGCATTAGCTGTAAGAGTGCATGTCATACTCCTAGAGTCTGCTAAGCAGTTTGCGTGGCTCCGTCCTGATATCACCTTAAGATAGATGCCATGACATGTTGCTATAAGCTATGCACTTCTCTCAGTGTATTACAGGAGGTTGGGCTAACTCACTTTGCCTTTGCGTCGGCAATATTTTTTTCAGTTGATGATGTACCGCACACTAACGACCGGCTACCCCGATTATCTTACGAAATTCTTTCCTGGCACGTTAGACTAACGTAGGTTGAAGCCACATGAAGCCTCCTTGTTGTTTAGACCAATAGCTCGTACGACTGTGTATTAGCGTTATTTTAATTTTTTGGCATTGGTCTTCTGGAACGGACTGTCATTTAAAGTCAAAATACGAAAATCACTGCTCTTTTTTAGGGAGGCTTTTTAAAATTATTCAATAAGGCTTATATAGCCTGGCCTTGTCAACCATCTAAGGTTTACCAAAATAAAGCCCATGCTGTTTGATCCCACTGGAATGTAATACTTTTAAGATTCAATTATAATCCATTGTAAAATCATGTTGTGCGTTATAGGTATCGTAAATTTCGTAAATCCTTGCTTCTTTTTTGTTTATTATAATAGCAATAATAATCATTTGTTGCCATTCGTATCTGGTATCCTTGACATAAATACATTTTATTATCAATCAGTCAGTGTCTATCTCTCAAACGTTTTCGTATACTCGATAACACCCGTAATTACCTGTTACTAGTAGAGGCGATGCGGATACCCTATAGGTTGGCAGAAGTAGTCCAAGAAAATCGTTGTGAATCAGATACAATTTACTCTCCACTTAATAAAGCTTGGGCATTTTTTTAAGCATATGATTGCAGCTTGATAATTTATAGAGCTCTAAGGAATAATTTTATTTCCGAAAGATGCTCTATTTTTCAATATACAAACGATGTCAAATGAGACGGTGGAAAGACTGCTTTCCGCAGTAGCATTATCATCGCATGACGAATCCCTATTAAAGATGAAACCAATTATTTCAACGGATGTCAACAGCTACTTCAGACAGAATACAACATGTGGAATAGGTACCTGCATACAAACCTTCGTACTGTTTAAAAAACGATGTATGCAGAGTACCCTGTTTTCCACAATCATGTTGATGCAGTTAACGTTGAACAAAATGAAATGAACTTTAAATGTGAATTTAACTTCCTTCAGGTTGTGTAGAGTAAATATGGAAGGTTGTCTAAGGTAAATATGTAAGCCTTCGACTTCGTGTATGAATCGTTTGTATTCTGCAAGTAACATTGTTTAAGTCTCTTTTTCTAGTGTGATCCAAAGGGGCGATAAAACCTATAATTCCGTGAACTTGGATTGGTCTATTATTATTATCATTATTATTACTATCATTTTTTTTCGTTGTTTTGCTGCATTTTTTAATATCTTTCTTAAAAGGTAAAAAATATTTCATGAAACGATAACTCTTACAAAATTGATCTTTATGCATTTTCATACTTCCTCAGAAAATATTCAACTTACAAAAGAAAAAAAGACTTCAACAAGCCGACATAGAAATGCTCTTCTTTAAATGTATTAAAATAAAAATTATTGTTTTTGAGTAAAATAATTTCATAACGCCTTAACAACTATAAATCTCATATATTACGCATAAAATAAAATTGATGTACAAGTAATACATAGCTTTTTTCTTACTCTCATCTGATTTTTGTCAAAAAATAATGAAGTCACAAAGTGTGGCTAGCAATTACACAATACTATTAAAATCTTTATATCAATACACAATATGATTCTTTAATTTTACTTTTCACGTTTTTATCGTATTTTAAAGACAGCCTGCTTTTCAGTCGCTGAGTTATTGAAAATTCTTTCTTTTATGCGGCAAAGAGTTTTAGAGAAAGCTATAGAATTTATTTTCCGTACATTATCCTACTCCTGCTTTTTTTCTTTAGACTAGTTACTATTCTACGTTATAACATTACAATTTCTATTTTTACTTTATTATAAGACTCATGTAACTTTATATAATGTGACATTTTTTTGTTTTCTTTTTAATTTTCCTTTAAAATATTCGTTGTATTGAATCTAAAATTTTCTTAATTTTCACTCAGCGATACACGTACACACAAATTAAAAACATATGCAATTGGGTACATATGCAACTAATCAAAAAATTATCTTATTAAGGCACTGCTACAGAGTTATCAAGTAAAATTTTTTATTTGTGTTTTTTTTTGCGTTAATTCGATTTTCAGCTAATATAAAATAATCGACTTTGTAATTTAGAGCATAGGAGCCGTGCCAAATCAGGTAAAAATGTGAGAACGTTTAGGTTGAACTAGAGCTAATACACTTAATAAATTAACAATTCTATGTTTATAAAAATTACTATAAATTTTGACAGTTACGTTTATTTTATGATACTGCCCTTGGTAATATTTGACCTCAAAAAAAAATAATTAAATTCAAATAAAAATTAAAGTATTTATATGTATACGAAACTCATAATAACTACAATGAACAAAAAGATAAAGAGTATTTATTTAATATCAGTGAGACGAAAACTGAGCAATACGTGCCGAGTAAAATATGCACAAGGCTTTAATAGAAACAACTATTAGTAAGATAGTGACTAGGCTTGACAAAACCAACAGTGAACTGCGTGATTTGTGTGATGGAGGCAGAATAGCTCTGTAATGTGCTTTCTTCTTATTTTACAAAGCAAGATACAGTACTGCTTTTCAGTCAGTTCGTGATCTCCAATAGTACGCTTTAAATAACATTTAGCTATTTTTTCTACCGTTTTCCTCAAACCATTGAAATAAAGGGTTAAAGGGGAGTAAAAATAAAAATCAGTTCCTTTGAGAACGAGTTTTGTGGGGAAAACTCTTTGACTTATTATTTTATGAAAGCGGGCTGTTAGTTCTGAAAAGGCTCCCATAAAATTACTATCTCAATCACATAATAAATCGGTTTAGTGGTTCCAATGGTCAGTAAAACGTTTGAAAGTACTTACCAACTACAAATCCAATGTAATAGATACGTACTCTCTGCAGTGCATGAAAGTCTGAGAACTTGAAGTAAAATTTGTAACTCTTCTCAGCCTTCGTGGTGTTTTGAGAAGTTGCACATACTGGTACTTCATGGCATATTTTGTACTCTTTTTAATTAATTTTGGATATATGAGTTATTTAATTTGAAGAAAGAGAAGTCCACTTAGACCTAAGTATCTAGACCTAAAAATTGCTGAGGTGTGATGCCCCTAGAGAAAAGGTCTTCCAGATTTTCCTTGGTAGGTACGTAATGACATTGTGCCAATGGGACCTAAAAATAAATCAAAGAACATCGGTTTGCAGCAAAAGTTGCTCAGCAGAAGGGCACTTCATGCAGATAGCTAAAAACGTAAGTAGAATCAGACCACCGACGGATTGAGTGGGACTAAATAGAACTGTTTTCAATGCAATGACTTAAAATTTCGGCTATCAAATAAGCTGTGCTGAGTTCTAATCTTGAAATTAAAACACATTAAAACGATGCAACCTTGCTTTCGGCCATGGGAATGCTAACTATAATTTCATCTCTTATGATGACTTATAGGTACGATACTGCAGCGTAAGCTTGCTTAAAAGCATCAGAGAAGCCGTGTACTTCAACTCTTTTTACTGAAAGAGAGAATATCGTCTACTTCAGGACACTGAACTTATTTAATCGAGGAAGAGCCTGTAGTCAACCTCATTTAGTCTAGATGACATTATAAGAAAGATGATTATTTAATTGTTTTATTTGAATTTCAACAACCACAGCGACTAAAGTAATATTTTATACTAAATTACAAAAGAGTCTAACCATCCGAAAGGATCGCAAAGACGAGTGATTTAAAAAAGTAATAGACGCTTAGTCTAATGGGTGATTCGAAGTAAATGCCCAATTTCAAATTAAAATTTATTTCTATTTCGATTCAAAGCTACACCAAAAGTACATCTAGTATCTTTATTATGTAAAATGTTTATCATGTGTTTAAACACTACATCTCGAGGAAGATCTTAAAAAACCTTGGGATCGTTGGAGCATCATTTTTGAAAATTGAATCCTCTTCACTTGACAAGAGCTTTTACCTGTTTTCTTTGAACGATAACATTTTTAAAACTCTGACTACCAAGTACATCGCAGACATATCTTTCTTTCAATAATACAACAGAGCACTTCGGATATTCTTTTTCGTGATTGATTGACAGTTGATCTAGTAGACGTGATGCTGAGTTGGGTGAACAAGCCAAGCCGTATGTAACTGTAGTGAGAAACTATGTTTGCGCTGGAGAAACATTATCAAATCTCCGCAAAATCGACTAATATTCCTGGTTTTCTGGGTATATAAGTCTCTGGTGGAACATTTTCTTGAGATCTGCAGAAAAGTCGAACTTGTTGTTTCCAAATTTAGACAACAAGTCGTATAAGCAGAATAACTAGTAAAGGCCATCTGTAGTATCGGCATTTATCAATTGCGAGCCAGTAAGCTTCAAACTGCCGTGAAAAACTGTTATAAACTTTGTAGTTGAACTGCATTCACGCTTAATACCGATGTGGGATGAAAAATCACATGTTTTACTTTCAGTGACCAGGGTCATGTAATTTAAGTCACGGTACTTTTACATGAAACCAATATAAGCAGTCTTAAGAAGAGCATAGCAAATGAGTTCTCAACTTGTTAACAGAAATAGGGGCCTTACATGATAATCTAACCTGATAACAATAATTTTCGTCACGTAAGAAGGTACGTTTGAAATGATTTTTGCCTTAACTTTCTTTGAGAGGAGAGGCTTATAAAAATTTTGAATTTCTTCTAATCGCCAAAACCTTTGTAAAATTCTGTTAATGTTTAATTCTAGCAAGCATTGGTTCTAAAACAAGCCAGCTTAGATAAGAGTTATACTTAATTTGTTCTAAAGGAGAATCCTTCTTATTGCCCTATTTTATCATCTAAGCACGAACTTTTAATTCTAAGAGCCGATTAATGTTTCCACTCTTGCAAAAGTCAAGGTTAGCCATATGTAATTTTATTGGATATTTAAATAAACTAGGGCCTGAGAATTATAGAGGCTGGTAGGAGGTGACTTAAGAAGATTTAGTATATTGGCAGGAGTTTTTACTTTACCAACTTCTCTATTGTGAGAAATTACGGTTAACAACTTGTTACCTAGCTGTTTCAATCCAAAATAAGGAGAAGAGCCCCCAAGCTGGAACTTTGATAAATCAGTTGAGCCAAAATTCAATGCAATCCGTTGCAAATTAAGAGAGAAAAGTAACATTTCCTGATCATAAAAGAGTGTGTTAGTGTGCATAATCTGAGATGTAACTTTTTTCAAAAAGTCATGCATTGAATTATCTGAAATTTTGACAGAGCCTCTAAAATAAAGGAAATAAACGCTGGTTCTCTGATGGTTTTTGAAAATATACAGTTCAAATTATGAACGTACGGAACATATGCAGATTTATAGGTTATGTAATGCCGTTTATGACAAATATCAATTTTTTTAAACTCAACAACTGCAAAACTACGAGAAGAGCCGTATTTACCTTTTTATTTTAAAGGTCCAGTTCAAATTTCATATAATTCAATGCATTACTTTTTAAAAAAAGTTACATTTCAGATTATGCATACTGACATTCTCTTTTATGAGCAGGAAATGTTACTTTTCTCTATCAGTTTGCAACAGATTGCGTTGAATTTTGGCTCGATTGATTCCTCAAAGTTCCAGCGTAGAAGCTCTTCTCCTTACTTTGAATTTAAACAACTAGATAATTAGTTACTAACTATAATTTCTCACAATAAAAAAGTTGGTAAAGTAGAAACTCCGGCCAATATACTGAATCTCCTTAAGGGAGTGGAAGAGCTTTAACTGAAAACTATTTTTCATGCTAGACGAGAGAATAAGAATGAAAATTACTTTCTTTGTAGCTAGCAAAATAGTTTCACCGCTGACTCCAGACAAACGTACACTAACTTTTTGGTTATCGACCCTACTTAATTGTTCAAGAATTTTGAAATGTGATTGATGACAAAACAAAAAGTGTTAATATGTGGATTATTTACTGACGAGCTAAAAGAATCAGACTCTGAAGAAAAAGAGTGGTCTTTGCCTGTATTCAACT
This sequence comes from Copidosoma floridanum, assembly GCF_000648655.2. The sequence goes on from NW_019379497.1 coordinate 150,594, forward strand.
TATGAGTATTGATAGTATCCTTTCTTGTTCTATCAAAGGAGATGGATTTAAGGAATTTTAATGAAGTTGCGTGTGGTGTTATTTATATACCTATGATGTTCTTGGTGAGAGACTGTCTTTTATCCTGTGGGGATACAGATAATCGAAGTATAAACGATTTTCTATGACAGTCTTTTTCTCTACCATCAACTTATGTTTCATTTTTTGTATTGTCATTTTCTATAGTTATTCGAAAAAAGTCCACAGGTTTTGGAACTGTCTAAATTCTCTGAAGTTCAAGCTTGAACCGCATATTTCTTAAAGAAGGAAGGTCTTAACTTTGAATTTTAAGGTTTTTTCCGAAATGCTGCAAGAATTGAAACCTGCGTTGATACAAAAGTTCTAAGCTAGTTAAGGGTAGGTGACTAAGTTGAATTACAAAGTTGTATGCCAAACTTTTTAGATTTAAGGTTGATTTGCTTACTATAAATGCAATAATAAGACCTGTGATACTGACGTTTCTGTTCAGTGTTGTCAGTGCATCAATGAGGTGTCTCATTTCGAGAAATGCATCACGTTTGAGAAATTTAAATGTCAATACCTGACTGCAGTGGTGTGAGATAAGCCTTTCAGAGCTGTTATGAAAATTCTAAAAATACTTGCCGTTTAGTAGCATAGTGGGCTTCACTAATCGAGATGATTTTGATTAGATCATGAGCCTAATCAAAGATTCTCTTATTACAATCAAGAACAACTCAAAAGAGACCTCTACAGAATTCTCACTTATAAAATTGACCACTGCACTAAAGAAGGTCAATCACTAATGAACAGATGTAATCAACGATGGATGCGTGATCTACCAGTGTAATAGTTCTGCTAGGCACTAAGACTGTTTAAAAAAATGAAAGGTGGTCCTAATTTTTGCTTATCTGTAAATAGTATCCTTATTTTATAAAATCTGGGAGAAAAGCATAATTGTTAGCTTTTTCAGGAAGCTAGGAGTTATCATGGCTGTATTATTAGTATAGAAGTCACGTGAAGTTTCTTGTGTTGATCTACTCGTGATTAATTATGAATTTTGGTCATTTGATATAAGCTTTCCAACTTACAATTGTTAAAAGAGTTACAAACTTTTGTAGAGAGCATATTTTGTCTATTATAAAAGTCAGTCATCTTAGTTACGTTCATAAAGACTGACCGTACAAATCAAAGATCAAATAAGAGAGAGATGCTAGTAGACATTTGTTAAAACTTATAACCAACAAAAATAAACAACAAAACTGGATGTAAAATTAAACCTTTAAAAAATAGTCCATAAAGATAGTATGAAGCTTATAATCATAGTTAAAGCAAGGCTAAATAAGCTTAGAGTAATAGACACTATACTAAAAATGATGGACAAACTAAAAAAAAAAAAAGAAAAATTTAGACCAACAGTGGTTATAAATGTTCAAGAATAACCAAACTAATTGAAGCAATGGGACGAGAAGTATGAGTATTCATTAGTGGATCCACCAGACCATAATATGTTAAAACGACTACTATCAAATTGTTTATTCGGGACCAATCGCTTAAGCCCACTCAGCCTAGCTTTGCTACTTTTTACACTGCAGATGTTTACTGTATAATTAAAGTGAAATAACGATCAGTTTTAATGTTGCAAAGTCAGCTGTGTTAGCATATTACTCGCTTAGTAAACAAACTATTTTCTCTCACTGTAAATCAACACTAAACTTGACTGTAGTTGCTTTTTAATTTACAAAATTGAATTCATCTATTTAAACTGAGTTTCTATCAATACTTATACTTTCGTTCATTTTGCCTTGTAACTTCTGAATTTTTTAATTTTCCTTTAACAATTAAGTTTCCAATTGAGTCTTCCTTTGTATTTGATACGTATCAGAGCAATTCAAATAATTTCAACAGAATCGATAATCTCTTAAGTAATGTTTATAAATTTTGAATTAAGTGACTTACTTAACCTTTAAAGTTTCTGAATGTCTCCAATCTGTTATTATGCATAAAAAGCTGTTCGATAAATTCTTGGGTTTGTACTTTTCACCTTCCACTTCAATTTAAAACTTTTTGTTGTTGGCTAAATTGAGGCGTTGATATCGATAGTTGTAGGTGAAGACTGTCTGGTAGAGCACCTGTGCTCTGTGCAGCAGATTGCTGAAAATGATGAAAAGACTTGTACTCAAAAGCGACATACACTGGCGTCGCTAAGTCGTCCAACGGCAGGGGAAAGGTCTGTATTTGAAAGCGACCAGTAAAGGAAGCTTACGTTGCAGTTGCTATGCCATAGCCCGGAGATACAGACAATGACTAATGTACCAAAAGAGAAAAATAGAGAGAGAGAGAGAGAGAGACAGAGAGAGAGATAAACAAAATAAATATAAAATTTAGTTGGCAATACGCTTTCACCCTGCTTGAATTCGTCGTTGCTATGCCTGAAGTCTATTGAAAACCAGTAATGCAGTGTTGCTACGGAATCGGAACGTTATAATGGCACTAATTCTGAACATAAGACGAACTTTTTCAAGAAATTTTTATGTAGAAACATGATAATTTTTATAAAATCAGTTTTTTAAGTATCCTTCATACTTTACAGGTACACAACTAATAAAGAAATGCCTTGTATTTATAAACGATATTATTCATTACAAAATGTGTAATTGAATAAAATTTCAAAGTGTCATATAAAAAATGCACACAAAAAAAGTTATTGAATAAAGTATATGACTGAAATGTAAGTTAAATACGTGTAGACATTCGCCTTAACCACTTGAACGTTGAATTTTTTTAAATAAAATAACAAAAAAACGCTACGAAATGGGCGCGTTTAAATGGCACCAATTCTAAACATAATACAAACCTGTTTAGAAAATTTGTATGTACAAACAATATAGTTGTTTTAAAATCTGGTTTTAAAGTATCTTTCGTGCTTTACAGGTACATGGACAATAAAAACATGCCTTGTAATTAAAATTAATATTTTTTGTTAAATATTTTAATTAGATAGTTTAAGTAAATAATGTTTAGAGGAGATATAAAAAAATGTACAAAAAAAAAGTTTTTAAATAATGTATATGACTTGAAGGTTAGTTGAATACATAAAGATATTCATCTCAATTGCCTGTACGCATAATTTTTTTTAAAAATAAAATAACAGAAAAACACTCTGCATCATAGATGATTGATATGATAAAATTTAGTTGCTCTAAGCTGAATACATGAGATGTATTTGAAATAATTTCACGTTTAAAATAAATATTGCATAAGAAACCGATCTTGTAAGAAATAAAACTAAAAATGATCAATAAGTACTATTTTATCTAATCACTTATTAGCATTATCGCTATATTAAAATTTTTAAAACTTTCCATAAAAATTGTAAGTTCGAATTTAACATTTTATAAAGAGCTTACATGGAAAAAAAGTGTAGTAAAACTGTTTTTTTTAAATCTATGTTTTTTAAGCTTTCGTCATTTGATTGCATTTTATTTTACCTATCTACATCTTCCTACAATTACTTTAATTACTTTTAAATTAGCTTGATTACGCAGCTACAGGGTTAAATAATTAAAAATAAACTGTTCAGAACAATCAACTGCAATTGTATCAGAATCCCTCAGCACACAAAAAATTTACGACGCAGACTTGAATCTCATTAAATATAGTTTCGGGATCGCTGAAAAATATCGAGTTCTTTTAGCCTTATCAAGTCAGCGTTTTAAAATAAGCTTAAAAAGTTGTGATACTCACTCTTGATTTTTTCAAATAATAAAAATCTTCTATCAAAGCATTAAGTTGTATATATAATAACACTATGTTTTTGAGGGTGCTGAAACTAACTCTAGAGTCCATGATATTTTATCAAATGAGATTTTCGATATAATTAAAAAACATCATAATATTCGACCTTACTATTTTGAAGTACGAAAAAATTATGCCTGAAGTATTTTATTGTTATATTTTACTATAACAAATTATTTAGAGTAACAGAGAATGGTGTACTAACGTGGAGAAAGGAGCTGGTGTTGAGAAGGGTTGTTTGACGATCGAAGGAGGCAACCATGCATTGGCTGAATTGATAGTATCTGGTGAGAGATTAGTAAGTAAAGCTGCCTCCGAGAGCGCAAAAGTACTGGAGCTGTTTGATTAAAATAAATGTATTTTATGTAACTTTTTTCTCTATATTTGAGTACCAAGTAGTTGAATTTGAACATTATTGTTTTTACGGTCGCTGAAATATATGTAACCTTATCACTTCGAATTTTGACTTGAAATAATATTGATATATCAATAATAAGATAGTATACGAAGTGGTTATTCGAGCATGACCTTATAAATTTACATTACATTTACCTTTTTTACCTTTACAATATTGATGTATGTTCGTTAAATTTTAAAATACTAATAAAATTAAGACCTGCGATGGGTTCGTAGTAAGCGTGTTAGCTACCTAGCCAGAGGATCTCGAGGGATCATGGGTTCGAATTTCATCTAAAATTATTGAGACTTTTTTCTTGGGCTTCTTTAATGAAATAAGTACCCAGTATGCCGAAAAACTACTTATCGGACTTTTAAAACAAATGGTCGATTTTTCTGGTGATGTATAGATATCCAGGTGCTTCCTTGTCTAATAAAAGCCAACATCTGGCAAGCTCATCGGGTACAGTCACTGTCAGTAATAAAAAGGTTGGTACCGCGAATCACGTGGCTTATTGGAAAAGATCATTTTATGAAAACTTGACAATAGCTGGGGTATGCTTCAGACAATCGCTGCGCCCTGTAAATAGTACCCAATAGAACGGATAACCGAGTCATTTGAGGAAAACTTTGCCAGAAACCTGTAATAAAGACTCGCGTATTTGGGAGAAGGAGAGTAACTACGGAAATAGAACAAGGGAGGTTAAGATAAAGATTTAGGACATAGTTTACGTAAAAACACCTTAGGTATACGTGGAATCTTAGCACTAATACCACCAATGAAGTTAATATTTTGAGTTATTATTATGCAATCCTTATAGTTTCATAGTCGCAAAAGCTAAATGCCATGTTAATTAAAATCCATAATAATATGTTATTAAAATAACCTAAAGAAATCTCCACAGTTGTGCCAAACATTTTAAGAACAAATGAAAATTATAAACGAATTGTCTTAATATATGTGTTTTATAACTGTTTAAAATAGTCATGAAATTCGGGTCCAGTAGCAAAATGTTTTGGATACAATAGTAAAATTTCTTAGAGTTGTATGTTTAATATTACTCTAAAGTCTATTGGTGTTTATTTGTAGACATTGCATTAAATTTATCTTTAATTTAAATTTACATACCCAACGAATATAAATCATAATTATACTGCAAGGTTAAACAATTGAGTACTTTAAAGTTTTATTTATAAATTGTAAGACTTTATAAACTTATGTGAAATATCTCAAATAGAATAAAACAGACTTGATAACTAAATCTAGTGATTCTAAAAAACTGTTAAATATTACGCACCAGACTGATTAGAAGTTTGTAATATTTCAAAAATCAAAGTAAGAATACTAAGATTCTTTGGGATTATGTCAAGGACTTAACCTGATAGAAATACAGAACTTGTATTAAGTTTGAGCAACAGTGAAAAAAAATTTTATTATACAGAGACACTGTGGATAAAATTTTTCAGTATTTTCAAGTATCAAAGTTAAATATTAGGACTTTTTAAAGTTATGTCTAAAACCTAACCTTAATTAGATATTAAGGTTAAAGTTAAATACGGTCACATTGATTGACAAAATTTTTTCAGAAAGTTTTATGTATTGTTTTATAATACATCTCACCATTTAGTGGAGATAGATCATATACGAGATAGGTCATATGAATAAAAAATGTATAAATATATTTATTTGTGTGTATGTCTGTGTGCAGAGATGAGTAGAGAGATTGCTAACGCCACTGCTACGATGCGAGACGACTTTTTGGCACTGATCGGAGCGCCCCGCCGCGGCCAACCGTTGAACCGGGCGCATGTCTCAGTACTCGTATCGGACAGCGTGCGCCTACGAGAAGAGGAGTGGATCTGCGTGGAAGTGGTCATATAGGCGCACATTTTCGAGAGACGTAAAAGGGGTATACCAAATGTGTGTCTACGAGAAGAGGAGTGGAAATGTTGACTATAGCTATATATCTGAGCGCACACCCAAAGCAAGCGACGACACGAATTTTTCTCTTTTGACTGCAATCGAGTACATCGTATATATATTGAACTGATTTTTGCTCTCGCTCTTTTTTCTTTTTCCCCTACTTTTCATACTTATTTTGAAATTCAGTATTATTTTGAAAAAATGTTCAGCTGTTTTTTCAAGGATGGCAGTTCAGTTATATTCCCTAATTTATTATTTTTCCTCATAATTTTTATGAACCGTAGAACAAGCTCCAAAGGTTATTAATGAATATAAGTGGCTTTTAGATTTCTAAGGACCGAAGTTTCGCCACCGCTCGAATTGTTTTGCTATCACGGGATCGATTCCAACTTTCTGTAGATTTTTTTTTTTTTAATGCAGTTCATTGTTCAGGTTAAATTTCTTTTATTTACGTTTTACTTTAATTTATAATTAATGTTGCAAGCACTTTTTTTCTGATACGTTGAAATAAATAAATTTTTTATACTAAATCTATTCAATAATTTAGTAAGTTGATACTTCTCGTTGGCAAGGCCATTTCGCAATTTCATAATAATATAATAAATTTCTTAA
>NW_019379497.1:168247-197627 GCF_000648655.2 Copidosoma floridanum
CTTAGCTATTGGAACTGCCAATGTCGTTGTTTGTTTTGGCTGTGCATAACTATAGTCAACATTTCCATTGCTTTCCTCGTAGGCACACATTCGATATCCCCCTTCTACATTTCTCCCAAATGTGCGCCTATATGCTCAATTCTATGCGAATCCACTTTTTTTCTCGTAGGCACACGTTCTTCGATACGAGTCTCGCACTCTCTAAGAATGTGCTCCCGATTTAACGGCTAATTACGGCAGATCACCCCGATCAGTGAAAAAAAGTCGTCTCACGTCGTAGCATTAGTGTCAGCAAGCTTTTTCCTTATCTTAGTGAATGGTTTCACATGCAAAACAATCTAAAATCAAGCATAGTTACATTATTTCAAAGTTTCTTGAGGTCACGAAACATCAGTGATCAGTATGTTAAAAAAAAGTATTTTTCATAAATTTATAAAACATTAGTAATAGTAAATTTCTTTCACAATTTTTAGTCAAGCAAAACGATCAAAAACTACGTAAGACTGCCTAATTGAAAATTTTTTTAAAGTTAGGAAAAGTCAATAATTTGTTAGACTAAGAAAACAGTGGATTTATATTCAAGTATGAAAAGTATACGAGATAGTTATTTACTACTAATTTTTCGACGTGCAAAACGATCAGAAACTACCTAAAACCGCTCAATTTCAAAGCATTTTTTCGGTTAGCAAGGATTAGTGATGTGTTTCATCAAAACTTAGTATGGATTCGTTATCAGCAATGAATTAGTAAAAGTTTCAAAAATACCTATCTTTATCCAAATCAATTTTGTCATAAAAAACTAAGCATAGCTTTCTGGTTAAGAAAAATGGATATCTCACTTGAGTAATAAAATTGTGATTGTTTTCCATCTACATACAAGGTTATGTAGATAGTCAATAATTGTTTTATAAATCTATAACAACTTCTACTATGACTTTGCGTGACGTACAGATTATTAAGTAAGGAAAATGGTAGTTAGTGTTAATAAAAAGTGATAAGTACTATTTTAAAGTCATAGAGAAAATAAATTAAGCCTATAATCGTAACGAGTGGAAATAAATGTTAATTACGCTTTAACTTATTGCATGAGGCAAAACTATTTAAATTTGAGGTGTTAATTTTGTCAATACGACGAAGATTATCTCTGCAACTATAGCATTAAAAACGTATAGTATTAAGAATATAATTAAATTACGAATTTTTAAAACATATCTTGACCATAATTGTTTTATTTGTTATACCGGAAATTTTTTAGACATTTTATTTTTTTTTAGATTTTACCTTAAAATGATTACTTTAGATGTATTCTATAGTTTCGTATATTTTACAACCAACAACCTGAGTGTTCAGAAAAAAATAATCACGATTCCACTCTTTTGTCAAAAGTTTCATTTACGAAGTTACATAAGTTTTAGAGCAGAAACCGAAAAAATTAAATCTTTTGATATTTTTTTAGGTTACGTTAGCTTTTAACTGTTATCTTTCAATAATTGTAGTAATTATTGGTTCAGGCTTTAGTTTTTGTTTCGAAAACTATTGTCTAGTCATTATTTCAATCTGCTATCAGTCAATAATGACAAAAACATCATGACTTAATATTTATTGAGGTTATTTCTGCAAGTATGGACTGATAATCGTCAAGTTTTATAAAATGATTACTAGTAATAGACACATAATTGGAAACTTACTGCAGTACCTACCAGTTCATTTATTTCATTACCCACTTTTACGTTGAATCAATAAATTTTCAGAAATTCAGTTTGTTTCGAAATTTCGAGACTGAAGAAATTAAGTTCTAGTTTTCCTATATTTTGAAACTGATACTGCGAAATTTGCTCTCCTTCGAAATCGGCAACCTTTTGTTTTTGAGACGCGGTTTTTTTCCTCGTTGATAGTTTGATTGTTTTGCGCTTTAATTTTAATTTTAAAATGTTGATTCTAGACCAAAGATTCAGTTAGCGTATGTAAAGATCAAAACTAAATACCTTTGAAAATTATGCAACAAGAATCTCAACATTAATAAAAAACAGATCTTATCGATTGAGATTGACTCTTTGATAAGCAGTTGAAGCTTTTTGTCTTGCGTACTATTATAAATAAGAGTTACTAAGCTAAGCTTCATTATTAGTATAAATTATCAAGGCAAATCATCAGCGTCCGTCTACTGCGAATTACTGTATGTTAAAATTTTTATCAGTAAAAACATTCAATAAACACAATAAAAAATCTTTTTGTAAAATTCTAAAACTGATTTACATCCCGAATTTAGTATTTAACTTAGTCCTAATTTCAGACTGCAGAAAAAAAAATGATAACACAGCACTTCGATCAATAATTAAATACAATTAATTGGCAAGTTCTTAAGGCAGAAGGATTTTTAAAAATATCTTATTTACTTGTTAATGACAAAAAGGAAACTATAACTTACCAGGGTACTGCAAAATAATAAAGATTTTATTTTTACGTTAAGTTGTTAAGAGTGGTGTTTTTTGTTAATACGTATTTTAAACGATTTTAATAGATAACTCGAAGGTGTTTTTATAATTCGAAGATTATGATTATTGTAAGAATAAAAGAAAATATTGGTCAGAACAGCTAAATTATTTTAAAAAAAAAGAAACAAAAAAGAAAAAAAGCACTCACTAAAAATTAATGAAATTTATGTATAAGCTCCAAACTTTAATTTTTTGAAATTCATACTGTAAGTTACAAGTGATTGTAACCACAAAGTGTAAATTATAAGGAATGTTATTACCCAGAAAATATAATATATAAATGCAGACCAATATTCTTGAATAATTAAATGTCTGTTCTACTTTCCTGGTAGTAATCATAATTGATATTATTACAATAAAAATAAGTTTTCTTGTGCCCTCGGATTTTTTTTCTTTTACGTTAGCTGTTAATAATTTCTTGGGAGTTTTAAATTGTAAAAATTATACATATATCCTAAGAAATTGTTCACTTTACGAGTAAAGTGTTATTATGACGAGGAGGAAAGCTGTAGAAGTGAGATGGCTGTATATTCTAACGCGAGTTCACAACAGGGGATAAATAAACGACTCACACATTTGAAGCTCCTTATGTCTCTTTCTTACTTTCCTAAAAGCTAACTAATAGGAGAAACTGCGTGAGTCGTCCCTTCCATCGAGAACGACTCGGGGCGTGGAGGGTCTTTAGAGTGAACTATACTCGAGGTTCCACGGAGCCTACAGTAGTCTCTCGGACTTCAGGGCACCAGTAGCGGAACAATTATAAGGAAAATAAGGCCGAGTCAAAGAAAATCCTTTCTTTCGACGACATCTTGACCAGAGCATCTCGCTTCATTTGTCTTCCTCCTCTGACTGGTAAGCGTGGATTCGACTTCGTGTCTATACCAGTCGATTGATTACCTTTTGGCCTTCTGCTTACGTTTTTTTTGTAGAGTAAAATTGTAATTCATCGCAGAAAGCTTATAATTTGAGTTATTGATTACTGCGAAATTTGCTCTCCTTCGAAATCGGCAACCTTTTGTTTTTGAGACGCGGTTTTTTTCCTCGTTGATAGTTTGATTGTTTTGCGTTTTGCTTACTTCTCTCATTTCTTTTGTTTAAATCAGCCAGAAACTGACATTGTGTTAATTTGAATCAACCACTTATAAATAGAACATCTTTAATTGAACCTTTTACTTTGATATTTAAGAACTAAAACAATTCGCTGTTATTCATTTGAAACATCTGATTTTTTCTTGTTTGTTTTTAATCTTCGAATCGACCTGGAAATTTTTATTAAGAAACATCCATTTTTTTTATCTAACAGGCCTTTTTCGCATCAAGACTCGTTCTTACTCTCGTTAACTCACGTTATAATTTTCGAGTTGAGCATTTCGTTGCGCAATTTGTTTGTTTTTAACAGAAATAATTTTATTATTATTAAATTATGAAATAGCCTTGCCATCAAGAAGAATCAACTGACTAAACTATTTAATAGAATTAGTATTAAAAATTAATTTATTTCTACGTACAGGAAAAAGCGTTTCTTACATTATTCATGAATTTAAATAAAACATAAATAAAACAAAATTAAATTGGAATAATAAACCACATAAACAAAAAAACAAAAAATCTGCTGACAGTTGAAATCGATTCTTAGATGGCAAAACAATGTGAGCAGTGGCATAAATCTTAACTATCTTAGCTATTGGAACTTCAAATGAGAGAGATCTTAAGTCTCATATGTTCATTGATAACCTCCGGAGCTTATCCTACAGTTCATAATAATTATGATGAGGAAAAATAATAAATTAGTGGTCATAGCTGAACTGCCACCCTTAAAAAAAAGCTGACTATTTTTCAAAAATAATACTGGATTTAAAAATAAGTGTTAAAATATGGAAAAAGTTAAAAGAAAAAATGTTTTGAAATAAAAAGTCAGTCCATGTAATTATCACCATTTGGTTTCACGATTTAATTAAATAAGATTGATATATGACATTAAAGCAAGAGTGAGAACAAAGTCAGCATACACTCGGTTGCAGTCAAGAGAGAAAAACTCAACCCGTATTCATCGAATCTTAGATGGCAAAACAATGTGAGCAGTGGCATAAATCTGAACTATCTTAGCTATTGGAACTGCCAATGTCGTTGTTTGTTTTGGCTGTGCATAACTATAGTCAACATTTCCATTGCTTTCCTCGTAGGCACACATTCGATATCCCCCTTCTACATTTCTCCCAAATGTGCGCCTATATGCTCAATTCTATGCGAATCCACTTTTTTTCTCGTAGGCACACGTTCTTCGATACGAGTCTCGCACTCTCTAAGAATGTGCTCCCGATTTAACGGCTAATTACGGCAGATCACCCCGATCAGTGAAAAAAAGTCGTCTCACGTCGTAGCATTAGTGTCAGCAAGCTTTTTCCTTATCTTAGTGAATGGTTTCACATGCAAAACAATCTAAAATCAAGCATAGTTACATTATTTCAAATTTTCTTGAGGTCACGTAACATCAGTGATCAGTATGTTGAAAAAAAAGTATTTTTCATAAATTTATAAAACATTAGTTATAGTAAATTTCTTTCACAATTTTAAGTCAAGCAAAACGATTAAAAACTACGTAAGACTGCCTAATTGAAAATTTTTTTAAAGTTAGGAAAAGTCAATAATTTGTTAGACTAAGAAAACAGTGGATTTATATTCAAGTATGAAAAGTATACGAGATAGTTATTTACTACTAATTTTTCGACGTGCAGAACGATCAGAAACTACCTAAAACGGCTTAATTTTAAAGCTTTCTATCGGTTAGCAAGGATTGGTGATGTGTTTCATCAAAACTTAGTATGAATTCGTTATCAGCAATAAATTAGTGAAAGTTTCAAAAATACCTTTCTTTATCCAAATCAATTTTGTCATAAAAAACTAAGCTCAGCTTTCTCTTTTGATTTGGTTAAGAAAAATAAAGATCCCACTTGAGTTATAAAATTGCGATTGTTCTCCATCTACATACAAGGTTATGTACATAGTCAATAATTGTTCTATAAATCTACAACAACTTCTACTATGACTTTGCGTGACGTACAGATTATTAAGTGAGGAAAATGGTAGATAGTGTTAATAAAAAGTGATAAGTACTATTTTAAAGTCATAGAGAAAATAAATTAAGCCTATAATCGTAACGAGTGGAAATAAATGTTAATTACGCTTTAACTTATTGCATGAGGCAAAACTATTTATATTTGAGGTGTTAATTTTGTCAATACGACGAAGATTATCTCTGCAACTATAGCATTAAAAACGTATAGTATTGAGATTATAATCAAATTACGAATTTTTGAAACATATTATGACCATAATTGTTTTATTTGTTATACCGAAAATTTTTTAGAAATTTTTTTTTTTTTTAGATTTTACCTTAAAATGATTACTTTAGATGTATTCTATAGTTTCGTATATTTTACAACCAACAACCTGAGTGTTCAGAAAAAAATAATCACGATTCCACTCTTTTGTCAAAAGTTTCATTTACGAAGTTACATAAGTTTTAGAGCAGAAACCGAAAAAATTAAATCTTTTGATATTTTTTTAGGTTACGTTAGCTTTTAACTGTTATCTTTCAATAATTGTAGTAATTATTGGTTCAGGCTTTAGTTTTTGTTTCGAAAACTATTGTCTAGTCATTATTTCAATCTGCTATCAGTCAATAATGACAAAAACATCATGACTTAATATTTATTGAGGTTATTTCTGCAAGTATGGACTGATAATCGTCAAGTTTTATAAAATGATTACTAGTAATAGACACATAATTGGAAACTTACTGCAGTACCTACCAGTTCATTTATTTCATTACCCACTTTTACGTTGAATCAATAAATTTTCAGAAATTCAGTTTGTTTCGAAATTTCGAGACTGAAGAAATTAAGTTCTAGTTTTCCTATATTTTGAAACTGATAAACTTTATTTTTAAGAAAGAATTATTACAATAATTATTTTCTGACTGGAGCTACCTATTTTGAACAAAAAAAAAAACCAAAAAGACAAACTATTCAGCGTCTAGACGGATGAGACCCGCGTGTACTGTAAGTACGTAAAAGCGTCGTTAAGGGTATACGGCCAATGCAGGCCCGACCGAGATGAATTAATAGATTTTGCCTAGTCTATTCACATTGCATGCACCTTATATATATATATAAGAAAACAGGCAGTGGCAAACAAAAAGAAATTCTCGTGAACGAAAAAACAAGCCAGAAGAAAAAAGTGGATGCGACAACAACAGTAGTAGTGAAGATAGCTGAAGAGCAGAACTTTGCAAAGGTGCTGAGGACGATGAAGGCGAACTTTGACACTGATAAGGCTAATGTGTTAGTCCAAAGTGTTGTCACCACACAAAAAGCAGACATACTTATTAAGGCCAAAGGTGTAGAGAATGCTACTGCATTGTTACAGCAAATTGAAAATTTGGTAGCCGGACAGGGTACTGTCAAAATGAGCAACAGAAAAGTGACATTAGAATTCCGAGACCTGGATGATATTGTAGAGGATGATAAGGTCAAAGAGGCTATTGCTAAGACTTTTGGACGTCTGAGCCAGGAGTTAGAAATAGCTCTCTCAAATCCAAATGCCAGAGGACAGAGTCTGGCGTTGATAATGATGGACGAAGCAACTGCCAGACAAGTAGAAGAGGAAGGCATGTCACGAGTTGGCTTCGTAAGCTGCCGAATAAGAAGAAGAATTTAAGTAACAAGATGTTACAAATGCCTGAGATATGGACACGTCTCAGGCAACTGTAGAGAAGAAAACAGATCAAAGCTTTGCTTTCGGTGTAGAGACTCAAACCACCGGCAGAAAGAGTGTCCAGGCCTCGTACGGTGCTTCTTTTGTCCAACGACGGACAACAAGCACGAAGCAGGCAGCAGGAGCTGTCCTTCATCTAAAAAAGCGCTAGAAAAGGCCAGGGGTAAGGCCCAATTAGAACAAAAATAAAGCAAAAAGGCCTTAGGCGAAAGACAGGTTAATGTGGACCTACGCTGCGCTGGGTACTTTTTTTACCTATTAACAAGGGCAAGCATCAAGCTTATAGTGGCGCCTGCTAGAAAAGCGGCCTACTATGGAGTGCTATAAAGGGTGCTGGTACTCAGGGACCCCAAGTCCTTTATAGGACTTGAGAGCATCGGCACCTCTAGCAAATGGTGGCGAGTTAGCTCGTTAATGCTGTGAGACGCGATGGTCTCCCTGGTGGCTCCACCCTGAAGTTATGCTAACGCGGTTTTGGGGTGGATTGAAAGCTAAGCGGCATGGTGGGTGTTTTAGTGGGTACGGGTGGTCTAATAAAATAAATTGACCTAGTTCTACACTACCGCTGTTCCTGCGGTGTGCCTCAATGCATTTCCCCTCCCTCCACAAAAAAAAAAAAAAAAAAAACCTACATGACTGTAGTATTCAACGTCATCACAATCTTCTTTTCCACTTGCTTCTTCCGTATCTGAAGGTTTTTCATCATCACTACTAATATCTTCGTTTATCGGTCGATTTAAGCCACTAGTTGATGGTTGTTGATTTTCCTCTGCAAGTAAAAATGTAAAAATTATACCTGGTCAATAAATTTAGTAATATAGTATGCTTACCACTCACAGTGGTCAGTGTACATTTCGTGATTGTATCAACATTGAAAAGTAATTCGTCTTCTAGTGTGTCATCATGCATTTGCCTTATCACTAGGTATAACTGAAATTTTAATGACTGAAAGTAAACAAAAGCAAAAATTTTAAGGTATACTTACGGTAACAGCGCACGATATTTTTTGCCAATGGATGATTACCATCGACAAATATTTGAACAGCTTTTACAACAGTTTCGTGAACGACTGTATTACTTGAAAGACCACGTTTAAACATGTCACTCACAGTCGTTATTCGACAATGTAAGACAAGAAAATACAATTTTTTGAATAGTATATTGATCGATAATGATTAAAAATTACTACTCCAGGCGCTACCACACATAGTACGAATGTGTGGTTCACAAACGAGTGCAATGCGTATCAAACATCTAAACACGCTTATCAAATGATCTTGCGTAATAGGTTTCATTGTTAATGTTGAAACGATACTGAGGGCTACGCGTCTTTCTTCTGCTATTAATATAATATTTTTGCAAGAAATTGTAATTGGTCGACTTTTTCCCCCGTGAGCCATTGCTTTACTTCAAAGAATGTGCTGACTCTTGTAAATAATAAGCCAACTACTTAGTTTTTAAAATTATAGAACAAAAGTTATCCTATATCACATAATAATCAGTCACCTTCTTATTTTTTTTAGAAATGCGCTGATTATTTTGTATAGAGTATCCATCACCTTGATTTCTCAAGAATTTGAGAAGAACAGTCAGTAAACAATCATTACCTTATATTACATACTGGGTATTCGATGTCTTACTTTCAGTAATGTGCTGACTTTTGTTCATAGAGCATCGATGTGCTGTGTCGATGCATTGCTCGCTAAAAAACGATCTCATTACTCGCGCAATCTACCTCTGATCTCTTATGTATGTATAATTATTTTTATACCTAGCGTTTTTACACATGTCTGTAATGGGAGGGAGGGGTGTAAGGTAGGAAGATTCTGCAACATTGTGTAAAAAATGATTTACTGATTTACGAACTTAAAAAAAAGAAGTCAGTTACTAAAATGCTTCCAACTTAGTCAACGGACCTCTTTAAAGGTGTAACTGTAAGTGATGATCACGATCAGGTGGCAATTCAAGAAGCGCACATACCACCATCTGTGCGGAAGTTTTTCCACATACAGCATTTACGGCAATTACGGCAATACCCGTTTACCAGACGATCACCACCAGGGTCCCTGAGGACCAGCATCCTTTCTAGCGCTTTGTAGTAGGCCGCTAACCTAGCATGCACCACTATAAGCTTGATGCTTTCCCTTGCTGATAGGTAAAAAGTACCCAGTGCAGCGTGTGCAGCGTGTGACATTAGCCTGCCTTTCAACTCAAGGCCTTTTTGCCTTATTTTTGTCCTGCTTGGACCTTACCTCTGGCCTCTTCTAGATCTTTTTTTAATAAAAGGCAGCTCCCGCTGCCTGTTTCGTGCTTGTTGTCCGTTGTTGGGCAAAGGAAGCACGTGCTGGGCCTGGATACTCTTTCTTCCAGTGGTTTGAGTAACCGCACCGGAAGCAAAGCTTGGATCTGTTTTCGTTCTTACAGTTGCCTGAGACGTGTCCATATCCCAGGCATTTGTAACATCTTGTTGCTTCAATTCTTCTACGAATTCGGCAGCTTACAAAGCCAACTCGTAACCTGCCTTCCTTTTCTACTTGTCTGGCAGATGCTTCGTCCACCTTTATCAACGCTAGCCTCTGTCCTCTGACATTTGGCTTTAAGAGAGCTACTTCTGGCTCCTGGCTTAGACGTCCAAAAGTCCTAGCAAAAGCCTCTTTGACCTTATCTTCCTCTACAATGGCATCCAGGTCTCGGACTTCTAATGTCACTTTTCTGTTGCTCATTTTGACAGTACCCTGTCCGGCTACCAAATTTTAAATTTGCTGCGACAATGTAGTAGCATTCTCTACACCTTTGGCCTTAATAATTGTGTCTGCTTTTTTTGTAGTGACAACACTTTGGACTGTCACATTAGCCTTATCAAGGTCAACGTTGGCCTTCATCATCCTCAGCACCTTTGCAAAGGTCTGCCCTTCAGCCATATTCACTAATACTGTTGTTGTCGCATCCACTTTTTTCTTCTGGCTTGTTTTGTCATTCAGGGAAATTTCTTTTTGTTTGCCACTGCCTGTTTTCTTTTTCTTTGAAGACATAGTCTGCTGGAGTTTCTCAGGGCTGTCCGATGGCTCCTGTTTCTTTCACTTCGTTCTATCTCTTTTAGGGTAGTATTCAGTGTTTTTTTTTTCTATAAATGCCGTCGAAAATTATCTCGCCTTTGTTCCCTCCACTGCAGGGATTCAAATGACGACTTCCAAGCGTTCGTATACACATCTTCTTCTGTAAGAAGGCCTTTTCTTAGCACCTCTGCCTCTTGAAGATGCTTAAGCGCGGCTTTGAGCACATTCTTAACAGCGTTTGCTGTGTTTCCGTACTTATCGTTGATTAATTGTAGCATCTCTGTTATACTTTCGTTGCTGATTGGACTATATTAGTCACTTGCTGTCGCTTTAATCTGAGCTTAGCACCATTTTCTTCTAGAAAGGCAAGCTTTTCCTGGGTCTGGTGGCTAAATACCGACACGCTGCTGTCCTCGGTGTCGTTAATGCCTATGCTCGAGAGACTTGCTTTTCATCCTTTGTCCGTTAGAAAGGGCCATGGAACATTAAGCAGTCCCTGATGGCCATGAGACACGTCTTTGTGGCCCCCCCCCTCCAGAATCCGTGGGGCCTTTGACAGTCACCTGGGCTTTCACCGGATCGGAACTGCCGACGGATCCCCCAGAGAGGTTACCGCCTGGGTTACAAGTTTTGCATAGACGTTTTTCATATTGGCATCTTTTTCAATGTCGTACTGACCCGCAAAGGCCAGCACAACCTTTTTTTTCTAGAAATAAGTATTTGTAAAGGGTTAAAACCAGGGCAGCAGCCCTCTCTGTTACCAGAGAGAACCGCTACTTGCTCGGGCCGGCCGGGAGTCGCCACTCTCCCCCAGTCCCACCCGCGGAGACTGCCCTGGCGTTGAGTAACAAGTGTAAGAATGGTGTTCGTGTGTAATGTATGCATATGTTGATACACAACGGTCATCCCAGCGAGACGAGCGGCAGGTGTACAGTCCCACGACCGCGCAGACAACCCAACAAAACGGGCTGGCGTAAGGCACTAAGGTGCCGCCACATAGCCTCCTCAGTGGTAGTAAGCCTAGATTAGTCGGCTCACTGCGTCTTTTTTTTATGAGGCGTACAGCCATATCAGATGCGGTTACCCAGACTTACCTGGGCCTCATCATCCGGCTTCACCCGCCGCCAGGCCTCCAACGCAAGCCTGGAAAAGGACCCGCCACACGCAACCCAGAACAATCCGTAAGTGTCCCTGTGTTTGTTTAGTGAGAGCGTGTGATGCATGTATCTGAGAAGAATGTTTTAACCGCCGCTCACTTCTGTTCATGACAGGGTGGAGATTGGTGAAGACCTGTTAAGGTTACCACCATACCAAGACAGCAGGCTGATTCTTAGTGGCTTGTACGGGGGGTCAGCCCTTGCCGGCCCTCCCAGTTGG
Source organism: Copidosoma floridanum (assembly GCF_000648655.2). The sequence goes on from NW_019379497.1 coordinate 179,952, forward strand.
CTGATTTTTATTCAGGAATCCAAACAGCTCATTTCAAGCTCTAGTCCCTACACGCATACACCACTCATACTCTCATACATTTTCCAAAGTTCCTCCTTTGTTGTTTTTTTTTTTTGTGTTCGGGGAAACACAGTCCCTCACACATATAGACGAGTGATCACCTATTTCCTTAGAGCCTACCCCATCCCAAGCCAGGCACCTCCACCAACAAAAAGGTCTAGCAGCCCCCAGAGAGTGAGTAGTAGCAGTAGTAGCAATAGTAGCAGTAGTAGCAGTAGTAGCAGTAGTAGCAGTAGTAGCAGTAGTAGCAGTAGTAGCAGTAGTAGCAGTAGTATTAATCGTAGCAGTATTAGCAGTAGTAGCAGTAGTAGCAGCGACAGTAGCGAGGATGATGGTAAATATTTTGAGATGCATCTTTTTCTCAAGTTATTTTCAAATATTTAAAACGTTTTTTAAAAATTACCGTTGCAGAATGGTAAAGGATAACGTCCACGTTTTATCATCGAAAACATAACAACTAGACGATATTGTCGATTTAATAATGAAGGACGAGAAATTCAAGGTAGATTGGTGAGACCACACCCAAATGTTAATATATGCGGTATGGCTTGAGGATTGTATGAATGATTTACATTGTCATTTAGTCGAAAAAAGTAATCCTAAAGACTTTATAGTTGTTACTATGAATTCTTAAATGTTTTATCACAGAATGTTGTGGATATCTTTTAGGCCTACTCGCTATTTTATAGTTGAAGATTTGTGGGATGTTCTGTTTAATGCCGTCCAGAGTTTGAGTGACTTTGAAATCGATGACAGTTTGTCAATTATTTGTGCCATTACAAGTGGCATTAGTGGAAGAGGACGTGTAGCCTTGACTGAGAACAACGTACAAAAAAAATCAATATTAACCATCAATAACAATGATGATCTTTGTTTACCACGAGCTTTAGCAGCAGCTTACGCTTACGTCGTCCAAGGACAAATACGCACAAGTAGGCTACATAGTTATTGGAACCTTATAAGACGCGATTAGAGGCCCACTCAAAAGAGAGCTTCCGAAGAGTTTTTGCAATTTACAAAAATTTGTGCGCCTAATATAGGGTTTGGCCCTGCAGAAGTTTACGAGTTTCAAAATTTTTTTTCTACTCACAAGATAGCAATTGTCGTTTATTCGTTTCGAAATTTTAGGCGTGGTCATCGTCCCCTGTACGATGGTACTCGTTTAGTTTTAGAGACTCAAGGACAAATCGTTCATACGTTACGATTAATGAACTATGAAAACGCTGAGCATTACGAGCCTATACTGAATTTGATCGGTGTAAGCGGTAGTTGTGGATACTGTATACCATGCAATAAGAGTTATTGGCGTATCGAGGATCACAGATATTCTGAAAAATACTACAAGTGTATGCAATCTCCTCTTTGCGATGTAACGGGTCTATCAAAAAAGTGTGATTCGTACCACAGATTATTTTTTAACTTCACGTGTTTTAAAAGTCATTAAAAAAATGGTTCGTATGAAAAATCTTTTACTGTTTGCGAAAAAATAAAAATTTGCCCGTTATGTTGCCAAACTGTGTGAAAATCGAACAAGAAACATAAACATCAATGCAGTATTTCTTTTTCTTGCAATTGTAAGAAATATTTACCCGTAAATCATCAATGTCATATTCAACCGTTATGATTAAACACCAAAAAATAATTTTTTAATATTACTCTACGATTTGGAAAACCAACAGACGACACCCATCTTGGGTAATGAGAAAAAAAAATCCACGAAGTAAATCTGTGTATCGTTCAATAAGTTTGTAATGCTTGTAGCAACGTACAAGGTATTTCGATAAGCTGTGATCATTGCGGCATTCGAGAATATATTTTTCAAATTAATCCAATCAAGCAGTTGGTAGATCTTGCTTCAGATCACCAAAAACATTTTGACGAGGTCATTTGCATACCTCACAATGCACAAGAATTCAATGCTCAATTTAGTTTTAAGTATATAGTAGAAAAATACGGCAAACGCGTAGTACCATCCATTATCATGAACGGATCAAAAATAATATTGATGGAATTTTTGAAAATAAAATTTATCGGTAGTCTTAATTACTTTCATATGCCTTTAAGCGGCTTACCCAAGTCGTACGGTCTGTCGAAAATTGAAAAAGGTATTTGTCCACATTTTTTTAACAAGCCCGAAAATCAATTGTACATAGGTCCTCTACCGCCGCTCGACGTATATTCACCCGATAACATGCATACGAAAGATCGAGATCAGTTTTTAAAATAGTACAATGAACAAGTAGAAAATGATGATACATTTGACTTTAAAAGTGAAATTTTAAAATACCGTAGGCAAGACGTGAAAATTTTAAGATAAGCTTGCTTAGCTTTTTGAAAAACCACTGAAAATTTCGAGGTGGACCCTTTTGGGGAATGCACAACGATCGCTTTGACCAGCATGTGTGTGTATGGAAAAAAAATTCTGAAAAAAGATCCAATAAGTATAATACCACAAGAAGGTTACAGAATGGCTAACAATCGATCTGAAATAGCTTTAAAATGGCGTTACTGGATGGAAAAACAAGTTCTCCAGCGATTTATCGAACTCGTTGGACACTGCCAAGAGAGACGCTTACCAGAAGATATCCTCGTCGATGAATACTGTACTCCTCTAATGGGGTGTGCATTATCATCTTGGAATAGTATTACAATTCCAAGGTTGCTTTTGGCACGGCTGCCCACGGTGTTACCGAATAAACCAAGATACCATTTTGACGACCGGAGATACAATGGTTGATAGATATGAGAAAACTTGCACGATTAAGGACAAGATAAGAATGTCAAATTATGAGTTGATAGAAAAATGGGAATGCGACTTTAACCGAGAAATACGTGAAAATGAAGAACTTTCAAATTTTATTCGAGAAAATGAAAATTATTGGAGTAAAAAACCATTGAATCCACTTGATGCATTTTTCGGTGGTCGAACAGGAAACACTGTAAAAATGTATGATTGTCAGGATGGAGAAAAAATTAAATACGTTGACGTATGCTCTTTGTATCCATATATTTGCAAACGAGGTATATTCCCCGTTGGTCATCCAACGTTATACTCTAACGAAGGGGAGTGTAAAAAAATAATAGGTGACAATAATGATATTTCTCAAGTAAATGGATTAATTATGTGTGATGTGCTACCACCTAGAAATTTGCATCATCCATCATCCTGTATTACCGGTGAAAATGCACGATAAGCTTATTCTTCCTTTGTGCCGTACGTGTTGTGAGAATATGCTTCAAGAGCACTCTACCCACGACGATGAAAGAGACCGCATTCTAAGAGGGATGGATATCCGAAGAAGTCAAGGTGGTTGTTCGCGTAGGTTATTTCGTTAAAAATGTTTATGAAATATATTAATATCAGGTAACATAGTTTAAACAAGAAATGGACAAGGGAGGATTATTTGCACATTATATTAACGAGTTTTTTAAACAAAAAACACTAGCTTTGGGTTACCCACCTACCTGCATATTTAATGAGCAAAAGGAGTTCTATATCGACGAAATCCGTAGAACTGAAAAAATAAATCTCGACAAAATGGAGATCAACCCTTATGCTGGCTTAAGATTCGTTGCAAAATTATAACTCAATTCTTTGTGAGGTAAATTTGGTAAACGTGAAATTTTGACAAAAACTGATGTGGTGACGGTCCCACACAGATCAATGGAATTACTTACGAGTGCAGAAATTAGATGTAAATGGTGTTTTACCCGTATGTCGCAGGAGAAGGGATCTGATACATCAGAGTAGGGGAAAACACTTACTTGGTCGAGGTACGACAAAGCTGTTGGTTGGTTCATTTCCTTTTTTCACATCCGATGCATCAACAAGTGAACGACAAGATGGGTTCGAAACATAGCAAAGCAAATGCTTCATCGACGAGCTCTAGGAACGATGATGATGATGATCGTCAAAAACCGTTTATAGAAAAATCGTATGAAAAAAAAAACAAAAAAAAATACGTTTTTCAAAATACTTTTTTGAATCCAAAAAAATGGATACAGAGTTATGAAAGATAGTCAATCCAATTGCAAAAATCAGTCTTTTTCAGGACCAACACATTACTCATTTATACTAGGTAAAAATGTGATTGATTACCTGATAGTCGTGACGGTGTTGCGTAGGATGTTGAATGGAATACGACACATATTTCAAAAAAGATGGCATTAACACATTCTTTACCTGGAAAATTAAACCATGAATGTAAAAATCATCCTTACATACCGGAAAATGTATTTGATCACTTAATACTCGTGTCAGCGCGTTCTTGAAACCGTTGCGACAAATGTTTGATAAAACTTGATACGTATTTCGAAAACCGTGACATCAGCACATTCTTTACCACAAATCTTTCACCTTGAAAAAAAAATCATCTTGATGTCACGTACTCGTGTCACTTCAACCTCAAAACAGCCACGAATAAGGAGGAAACTTTGTAATATGCTAATCTTAAACATGCGCAACATGTGCTCCAACCACCGTGACGTAACAAGCTGATTGGTTGCTATCCATGAGCGATAGTGGAGTGCAGCGGCGGTGGTGGTGGCGGTGGTGAAAAGAGCTCGATTGGCAGTTGACCCCGACGAAACGAGCTGATTAGACGAGCGAGCCGCCTTTGCGCTAGCCTTCTAAAAGGGCTTGCGGTTTTGCGAGCGGTCCGCGGAGGCTCCCACCCTGGTCAATCAGCTTTTTGACAGAGTTTAATTGGGCAGTATGGATACGCGATAGCAACACCCGTGGACGTATACACTGAGTGGACCCACAGGTTGCAGCTAAACCGTGTTTGTCAGACAGTTTTAACGACACATTACCGTATGAGTGATTCTCGATTCGAGCGGGTCATTTTTTATTACGGTGAGTGGCAGCCTGGTTACCGTGATCTGGGGAGTAATATTTTGTTTCATGAGGAATTACCACAAAATAGCGGTTGGGTGGGCGGTCACAAGGTTCTCCAAAAGCTTGTGAACGTAAAAATTCACCCGTTGTCAATGAAAAAAATCATCGTACATTAGGAAGGAAGCTTCTTACCTGCTTTGTTGGGTCCGCTCCTCGGAACGGTGTTGTCGATGCTGTAACAAACATGAAGCATGCAAAAAAAAAAAGATTCTTCTGCCTCAAGAAAGCGTGGATTGATTGTAAAGCGCATTCCTCAACGATGGTTTAAAGTCTGTGCAAACGCCGGACACAACAATGAGTCGGCTTGACGCAGAAATGTACAACAACTTGAATTTACTGTATACCGATGAGCTAAAAAAATGGAAAAATTTAACAACGATATTTGCACCTTAGGAAATTGGACAGCAAAAGAAGATGACATGCTGACACGATCACGGAGAACACCAAGGTATCACAAGATAACGATCCCTCTGACGTCGACGTCGACAAGGACGAAGAGAAGCGTAAAGAGAAGAAAAAGCAGGATACCGAGGTTATCGAAAGCGTACCGAAAAAGTTTCGTCAAAAAGCTGCATTTCTCATACGACGATTACTCGCTACTGGTAACTTTGAGTGGAGCAATGAACATACCGTCATCGTAGGTGGCGTTCCCATACCAGAGTGGAACATTGTCGATCTGGTGAACGATGCCTTGAGGAACAGGAAATAACGCCCACTGGTGGGCCGTGATCAGTTTGCAGTGGCACTTGGTATGGAAAACATTCCGCAAGAGTGAGTCGGAAACGCTCAAGTATTAAAATAACTAATCGACAACGACGACGACGACAACGACAATAAATCAAAATCGCCAAATAAGAGTCCAAGATTTACGTCGAATAGTGGAAGTTTTCTTGATGAAAGTGGTACTGAATCAATGACGTCACCGAAAAATAGAAAAAAGTTTTAAAAAGTTGTGCCTTCGTCAAATCAAGTACAAACATGGCGTTGATCGAGCGGAAAAGTGTCCAAGGCGAAGAAACAGAAGTGAAATTCGAGGAGGAGGAAAAAAATAGTGCTTTCGACGCTTTAATCGACTTACTACCATTTGAGATGCATGTACCTGGACACAAATTTTGCGGTCCGGAACGAAGCTATCCAAGCGTCTGGAGCACGATGATGTGGGTATTACTCCCTAAGACGAAGCATGTCGTCATCACGATCTTGCCTACGCTACGGAGAAGAAGGGTCAACGTCTAAATGCCGATCAGGCGTTGGCTGAATTTGCTTTCCTTTTTGCGTGTGCTTGCCGGAGGAACACCGCCAGATGAGCGAACAGTCGCTTTTTTAACAGCATGCTGCATATGTAGCAAGATTACATTTGAGAAGTTTTTTTCGCGCTTCAAAAGAGCCATTGGACCTAAGTCTAAAAAGAAGAAAAAAAAAAAAAAAANGGGAGGGGACCTAACCGTGGTGGGGTCATGTCCCCTATCAATTGATGATTGATATATTTATGAATTAAAAGAGCCTATACATGTAGAAGTAGGACATTGGACCTAAGTCTAAAAAGAAGAAAAAAAAAAAAAAAATAATGCATAAGACTTTGCAAAATTTTTACTACGAAGCGGCGCGACCAACTGCATATGCTGTTGGTAACAAGCTTGTAAGTGCTGTGAAAAATAAATTTTTGCGATCGAACGTTATTAGTTGGCTAGAGAGTCAAGATACCTATAATTTACGTAGGCCTATAAGAAATCGCTTTCCCAGAAGAAGCTATAACGTGCGTAACTTTGACGTCGTGTGGGAAGCTGATTTAATGTACTTGAGAACCTTGAGAACCTACAATGATGGCTACGCTCATATTCTCGTTGTCATCGATGTCGTCAGCAAAAACGCTTGAGCTGTACCTATCAAGAATAAAACATCGAAAAACGTCGCCAAAGCATTTCAACATATTATATCAAGTAGTGACGATCGTACACCATTGTGTCTCTAAACGAATAAAGGTAAAGAATTTGTAGGTCGTGAAATGCAATTCGTTTTACGAGAAAATTAAACTAAATACAGAGTAGCACGTAGCTCACAGACAAAGGCCGCAATAGCCGAACGTTTTATAAGAACTATTAAAGAAAGAATGTGGCGATACTTTACGCACACAAACAATCGACGCTTCGTAGACATTCTTCCAAGTATAATAGAGTCATACAATCGCACGAAGCATTCGTCAACAAAGATGGCGCCAGCTGACGTAACTTTGCATGAGAAAACATAAAGCAACGTTATGACAGGCATATTTATAAAAATCTTAAGTACAACGTTGGAGATTTAATTCGTATCAGTAAGACGAGAAGTGTCTTTGCCAAAGGTTACGAAAGCAGTTGGACTTTAGAGTTGTTTAGAATTGTACGTATCTCTTGCACGCGGCAACCTCCAGCTTATTTTCTCAGAGATTTGGCTGACGAAGACATTGACGGTTTCTTTTACGAGGAAGAGTTAAGCAGAGTGCGAAAGGAATTGAGCGAGAGCTTCTTCGAGGTTGACAAGATATTGAAAACTCGAGGTAAAGGACGCTCTAAAGAATTTTTCGTTTGCTGGAAGAGATATTCTGGAATATGTAATTCTTGGGTGGAAGGTAATTGATTAAAAGATATAAAATAAAGGACGAATTTCACGTTGTGTTGCCTAGCAACAGTAGCATGGAGTATTATACTAATAATACTACTGCGCACTACGTGACAAGATTACCTCAGCAAATTAGTTTTCAAGGTCAATGGAGTGTTGGTACAACAGAGATACAATTACCATTGACGTTTTAACATGCCATAAAATATTACGAAAGAAAAATTACCGTAAAATGTTTACCACGACTGGACAATAATTTACACACAGAACGTCCTGTTATTCATGTAGATAATTACATACGACCCGGTCTATACACAAATATTGAAGAAATGATACAAGAAATCAATTGTTTTGATACCACATGAGATCACGTGGTTTTCAGTTTGGAAAGGGGCGGTTACGTAACGGCTAAGTTAGTCTGTTTCAAAACAGCGCGCAGTGAATACATGTATTGATATTTATTATTGTCCGAAAAATTACGTAAAATCTTGGGCTTTGAAAGCGCAACGAGTCTTTTCTTGGAAAATAATGAAATTCGATCCTTTCATCCAGCAAATCTCGCCAATGCTATACAGTCAATGCTTATGATTTACAGCGACATCTGAGAACCATACATGGTAGGAGACGTTTAATCTCGTTCGTTGCGGGTAATGTCATTGGATCTTCAAGGTTACGCGTATGGTTGTAACAAAAATAAAATTTTCTGACCACCTATGTATATACCATTATCGTTTAACTCCTTTTACAACATCGAAATCGATATAAGGGACCCGATTGGTGCCCCCATACAATTCGACTTCGGGACGCTGATGGTAACGCTTCACTTTAAACGAATCGATTAAAAATTATGGATCCCTACAAGGACTACTTTATTGCACAAAGTGGTGGTGGTGGTGGTGGTGTAAGTCTGACCACAATTTATGGAAACAGTGGAGAAGGTGTTGGACGCATTTACGTTAGGACCCCCTATACTTCAGATATATCGGCCAACACGACGCAATTTTTCACGCTGAAACGTGACTTACCACCTCCAAATGTTTTTCACACTGTCTCTTACGAGTTACAACTAGTATAAAAAGTTGGATTAGTCGTTAGTCTCTGTCTGCTGTTCATATCGTTAATACAATTAAAAAGAAAAATGGAGTTCCACAAAAAGTAAGTTGGGGCGTCGGTAGCAATCGATCTCTCAAGCGCAAAGCAGTATCAATAGTCACCTCCGCAGATTTTTTGCAAGCTTTATGGGTTGAATAAATCATTTGGCAAAAAAGTTGTAGTTGGTCTAGAATATAAGAAATTTCTTGACAACGATTAGAAACCTGTAGTTCGTTTATTAGGCACAGATTTTGAAGGGATTTCTTTCAAAATTCCCGGTTGAAATGAATTCAAATTGGTGTTTACAGACATTGAGAAGTATTTTACCATGGACGACAGCAACTTGCAGGACATCAAAATTTATGGCTCCAACTGGTCTCTAAAGTTTACTGTAAGTTATAACGACAAGGCTATTGGGCTTGAAGAAGGACGAAAACAAGGTATGAGTGGCAGTTTCGCTAAGCAATATCGTCGTAGTTTAGTTTTAAAAAAGGTGACCTTTGATCATTTAAGCGAATTTATTGTCAAATGTATTGATCGTAATTTACGTGTATTAAGTAATTTGTCAGATTTGATGCCTACTGTTGTGCAGAAATTTGTAGATTATATTTTAGAAAAAAGCAGTAATATGTATGAAGCGCAAATCGATTATCATCGAACCGATATTTTATAGAAAATTGTAAGAGCTATGAATGATTTAGATTTAGAGAGTGTGTATGAAAAAGTCGTGTCTACAGATGCGACGAAATGCGAATATTTAACAAAAGAATGTGTATGCGATTTTATATACAATATTGCACCATTTCATACAATTGCACTTGTAGAGGCTTTGAACTCTAAAATAAATTAATGAACGTATGTAGTTTTGTTGTTACTTACGTAAAATTCACATCACATCCTTATAAATCACATTTTATTTTTATGTCATGAAAAAAATTAAAAAATATTATGGACCCTTTATATTAAAGAAACCTTTTAACAATATAAGAAGAATACCCATACTAAACGAGAGGGAGAATTTTTAACCTCTCTAGTAACTCAAAAGTGGGGGAGCCCTTTCTCCATTTTTAAATTTGGGAGGGGACCTAACCGTGGTGGGGTCATGTCCCCTATCAATTGATGATTGATATATTTATGAATTAAAAGAGCCTATACATGTAGAAGTAGGAGATAAAAGGTTCTTCAAATCAACAATAGTTGGTAATATTAGGTACACGTTTAATGTTTATCGTCAAAGTGAAATGAATAAAATTAAATATGTTTTGTTTTTGTTAAAAATATGGATGGAAATCAATACAATTATGGTAATGTGACAAAATAAAATAAAATAGTATTGGTAGAAAATATGTCGAAAATGTTTGATTAAAATGGAAATTTAATTTGTTGGCTATTAAAAATTATGATGTGTATCACATGACAAGTAAAATTATGTATAGTGAGTTAAATTAAATGATAAAAAATAAGTTAACAAAATAGGAAAAATTTCATAAAACACTAGGTTACATAAATTTTAATTATTCGAAAACAATATGTGATTAACGAATGTTTAACGGTATACCCAGAGAATTAGGAACTAATTATCAAAAATATTATACTTATTTGGAAAACGAAATGCATAATTTGCCGTTGAAAAATAAAAAGTCAAGGTCCAGAGATATTTTAGAAATTATATATACTGATTGGAGTGGACTTTATAGTACTACTGGCTTAAGTGATGCAAAACATTTTTTGAGTTTTATCGATGATTATATTAAAGTAACAAAAGTCTATTGTATTTAATTATAAGTTCTTGTATATCATTATTTTGTTGACTTTGTAAATTTGATTGAAAATAAGACAGAAAAAAAGATAAAAAGGTTTAGATGCGATAGCAAAAAGAAGTATATTAATAATGATATAAGTAATATTACAAGAAAAAGAGGTATTTATATGAACAGTGTCCATCTTATGCACATAAATTAAATAGAACGGCTGAAACGTATAATAGGTATATTATAGATATGTCAAAATGTTTATTTAAAGAAACATAGGTTCATAATAGATTTTGGCTGGAAACAGTTTCAACAGTAGCTTATTTGAAAAAAAGTTCTATTACCAGTACTGTTTAAGGAAATAAAACACCCCTTAAAATTGTGTTTGGAAAAAACCTTGTCTGAAAAATTTCAAAAGTTTACATGGAGAGAGCTCTGATGCTATGATAGTATGCGTATCTACATACTCCCAGAGTACAGAGCGCCACATACTACAGTATCGCCCGTGGAACGCATCGGTAGTTTGGAGAGTCTGCCACGGTAGTATAAAGACTTATATATAACTGTAGATCGTAAAATGCATTACTAAAGCTTCTGCTTTATACTACAGTAGAACTCTTGAGGTGCTGCATAAGTATCGAATTTCACGTACTAAGTAAGCTTGGGACTCATACCAAATTGGTATGGCTCACGAGCAAACGTACTATACGTCTTCTGTACTACGTCACTATATCGTTGTTCGGTGGCATAACTTTTAAGACCGAATTGTACATGCAACACGTAGTTGCATAAGTGCTACTTTTTCAAGATCTTCATTTGTATTTTTATATCAGATTTTTTGTCAAGAGACGTTGTAATATTGAATCTGTAAGCTTAAATATTTTGTTGTGAACAATAGTAATTGTAAGAAATAATTCAGATATCCGATATGCTAATATTATCCACACGAAAAAGCATTGTGAAACCGTACATTTCTACTTTTTTAGAAAAATATGTTAAAACTGATTGAAATATCGTTTGTTGTCTAGTACTACTTCTTTTACCATAAAACGCTTTTATAAACTCCATATAAAAATGATAACTATGCTTATTAAAGTCACTAAGAATCTTTGTTTGCATACTTTTAAATCTGAAAAATTTTGCAAGACACAGTAACATAAACATTTCGATGGCATAGTGGTCATAGCTATCGATATAAATATATGTAACAGTTCTTGAAGTTGATGTGCTGTATTATTGTAACAAACTTACTAAATATCTTCATCCAATATGAGACTTGTGCTTAACAGCTTACTCAAACAAAAAAATAGAATGATACGAGTCTATTACTTTAAGTATACGTTAATTTTTCTAACAAAAGAATATTTTTAATACGTTCCATTGAATGAACCTCATTAGCTTGGGCATTGTTTTAATGATCCTAAATTTATAACAATAACTTGCAAACCTACTAATAACGTGTGACGTGACGCACTGTACTTTGGTAGTACGTAAATACGCATACTACCATAGCATCAGAGCTGTCTCCGTGTATGATAGTAGAGTTTTTGTGAGAATATCAGAGAAAAAAAGAAGTTCAAAAGGAAAAACATTTAGGAATTTTATTTGGTTATAAAAATGTTGGTTATAGAGTTCTGATGAATAAAAAGATAGTAGCTAGACACGTTGATGTGATTAAAGGTGGCACAAATTGTATTAGTTCAAAATCAGAAGAAAACATAGTAAAAATCAGTTTAAATAAAAACAAAGCTTAATACACAAATTGCTGTTTTATTACAAACAGAAATGATGAAAAGAAAAATTTGAATTTAAGACGGTCATCTAGGAAAAAAAAGCCTGATAGATACAGAGTAAAAACTTTGTGTGTAGTAATATTTTTTATTAATGTTATATAAATGCTGGAACACCTGTTTTTTATAATGATGCGGTAAATGTTAATAAGTCTGAAAAGCTCAAACAACAATGGATAAGGAAACGTATTGCTCATACTAAGAAGGCTAATGATACTTTAGAAGCTAAGTTTGTAGTAAGAGAATACCAACAAAGTTATTTAATCTATGATATTCATTCACTAGTGGCAAGAATGCTAACTTAAAAAATTCTTCTTTCTCATTGTTGTCGATATAATTCAAATATCGCACAAATAGACGTTGGAACAGGGTTTTTGAATGGAAAGGTGAAATTTGATATTCATGCTTAACAGCCACAAGGCTATGAGAATGAAACGGATAAGATACTTAAATTGGAAGAAGCATTGTATGGATTAAGAGAAAGCCCAAGAGATTTTTTTATACTTATTCGAAAAATATTAATTTTAAAAGAAGCGAAACTGATTGTTGCTTGTATATCTTAAGTGATATAAATGATGGTGTATATTAAATATTTTTTGTAGATGACTCATTAATTTGTTGTAAAAGTAATGGAAAATTGGATTTTGTTCAGAATCACCGTTTTGAAATACTAGCAAACAAATATGATATTATAAATTCTAAATTGTATTGTACTTCTATGGCAAAAAGTTCAAAGCTGAATTCTGCGCAATTATTTTGTGATGAAACGAAGAAATTTAAATGGAACTCTTTTGTACTTACGGTCTGGAACTAGACCTAATGTTAGTTTTATTGTTAATTATGCAAATAGATTCCAAATATGTTATGATAGTGTGAATTATAAATATGCTTTGAGACTTTGAAATATTTGCGCTTAACAAAAGATATTTGGAAAGAAGTTGACTGATGATGTTATGGTTTGATTTGTTGATGCCTATTGGGCAGGAGATATTAATGATAGAAAATTAACGCCAGGTTATGTCATACGAATGTATGGAAATGTAATTTGTTGGAAATTTAAGAAGTAATATAGTGTAACAAGTTTCATGATATAAGCTGGGTTTGTAGCGTTGTCTGGGTATGTTAGTGAATTAAGAGTTATAAATGATTTAGTATATTATTATAACGTTAGAATTTATAAGCCGAATAATCCGAATTAAGATAATCCTAGAGCGATAAGTAGAGCAAAGCTTAAAAATTTTACTAAAAAATTGAAATACACTGAAACTCATTATCACTTTGTGAACAGAAGTTATGCGAAACACGAAATTGATATTGTAAAAGTTGATTTAGAAGAAAACATAGCTCATATTTTTACCAAAGCTGTAGGCAGAAATAAGCTTAAAAGGTTTGGAAATAAATTAAATGTAAAGTAGTTTTGGATCCCAATGTGAAGATTGTAAAATAAATTTTTGAAGGCGTGATAGAATATGAGTAAATTTATATTAGATGTGAAACTAGCAACGTCTGCTGTTCGGCATCAATACTATAAAGGCAAGATGATACGTAAATTTATTCTGTATAGCAATACAGTTAAAGTAGATAGAACGTGGCTGTTGGGTAATATTGGTTACGAACTGAGTGAGAAATTTCAATTTTTCTTTTGTTTTTACATAGTATAATATTAGTTTATACATGAATTTGAGTTAAACTTAATTATACAATAATGCAAACCATGAAAGTATTGCTCTATTAGGGAGGCTCATTATTCTAAGTCAACTTACAGAACCAGTTAAGTGATTTCTATACTATTGATTGTGCTGTTAGATGTAAACGTGTTAAGAAGAAAAGTTTGTAAATATTTGTATTTCTAGTGGAATATTATGAACATGAAAAAATCTTGTCCTTTAGAGGTTAAAAAGTTAAGAAAATTTGTATGCAGCTTAAAGCAGAAAATTGATTCGAAAACCGATCGCTGATCACCATTAGAATTTTATCAAGGAAAGAGAACTTTTCAGTGGTGGAAGATCTATGAAAAAAAAAGAAAAATCGAAATAAGGAAGGAAGTTATACATTATTTTACCTCAATTTGTGGCCGGGGAGTAGGAGCCAACAACGATTTGTGAAGGATTGTGGGGGTGAAGGAATAGAGGGGCCAGTGTAAAGTTGTATCAACGTTTGTGTAGAGTGCCTTACAACAAACAATTATGTGATATAGTTAAGAAGACATACATATGTATCTTTCTATATTATATAGTCGTAAGAGTTAGAGTAAGGTTTCGATCCTCCCCTCTCCCCCACCGCTCCCTCCCAAATAAGATAGTTTTTCTTTCATTTTGTTGCATTTTTCGAGTGATCCTGCTTTTTTGCTAGCTCCCCCCACATCCCCTCCGCTCCCCTCCATACTCTCCTCCAGCTCCCCAATATATAACATGAATAAATTTGTAAAGCCTTATAATATATATATATAGCCTTATAAATTTGTAAAGCCTAATACACTTTAAATTCTTCTCAATGATTTGGCAGTTCTTTGCGTGACGCAAATAGTTTTTCTTCTCGTATATTGTAAGGCTACATAGATCACATGCAAAAAAATTTTTTTTGTTAATTTTTTCGTGCAATGATAGACACTCTTGATTTGAAAATTTTGAGTTACATTTGTCACACTGATAAAATTTTGCATCCTTGATGGTATATCTGAAAACATATTACATAAAACGGATTGTTTATGATTTCATAAATCTGGGTACTAGACGGTACTGAAATTTGCTTTTTTGATGAAAGAAAAAATTTGCAAGAAAGTGTAAAATTAGTAATGAACTATAGAATAGTTTTTCTGTTACTCTAAAATTTCATTCTAAACAGTATTTTAAATTTTAAATTTGTTTTCTGATTCAATTTGGATAAGAACTTTTTTTGGGTTTCTACATCTAATCAATGAAACATATAATTGCCCATGAGAAAATAATGGTTTTCTAAGGTATAATCCTAAGGAACCAAAACTTTGACCTTGATATTTATTAATAGTCATAGAAAAAGCTAAGATAAATGAAAATTGTTTTCTGTACAATTTAAATGGTAGCGAAAATTGCTTGTATTTAGTGTTATTCTCGGAATGAGTACTTAACTTCCTTTTTTTTCACCTGTGATCATTTCAATTTCGATGTTGTATTAAAATAATTTTGTAATTCGTAATCTTGTACTATTGCAAAGTCCTTCAGATACGTTTAAGTTTCGTATAAACATCACAATGGCATTAATTTTTAAATTCAATTCGTGTGGAAGAAGATCTTCTTTAATACTTTTCAAGTATTCTGTAGGGAAATAAATGTATATACATTATCGTCTGATTTATTTACTTCTTTGTGAGTGGCTTTATCAGTACTTTTATACGTTACTAATGTTCCTACCATATTATTTAACATTTTTTTGTTAAAAAAATGTGTGATTTCATTGTAAGATGTTAATATAGCTTTACTTATAAAAGAATCATTATCATTATTAAAAATTTTAGAACATATATTATTTGTTTTCCATGTCTGAGAAATTCTAAAAGTTTTAACTCTGCCTTCTCATATATTCAGTAGCAATAAAGAAAATTTTTTATTAATCGAACATATATTATTTTTTGACTAAAAAACATTAAACAAAGGCCAAAAATTATAAAATTATATGGTTTTTTAAACAATAGTAATTTCGCTTCCGTTTTTTACCACTGGGGGAATTTGACGAAAGTCTCCACCTAAAATTATTATTTTATTTCCAAAAGATTAATTACTACTGGATAAATCTTTTAAAGTTCTATCAACGATTTCTAACGCTTTTTTCGGTATCATAGAAGTTTCATCTCAAATAGTTACTTCTACATTACGTTATTTTTGTTTATTTGCCTCAAACTGGAGGAATGCACTTTCTATAGTGCTTAAGTCTAAAGGAAGTCTGAAAGTTTTTTGAGTGGTCATTTCCTTTAGAAATTGAATACGAGCAATACCTGTCTAAGCCATTCTAAGAATTTTCTTATTCATTGATACGAAATCATAAATTAATGTTTTACGCAGACAAGTTTTTTCAGATCCGCCAGGACCATTGATAAAAAATTTTTTTTTTTCAAATTTTATTATTTCTTGAAAAATAGTAGTAATAGTGATAATTTTCTTAAGCAGATCTATCTAGAACTTTAAATTTAGACTTTAAGTTCTATGTAGATGTAAAAGGAAGAATTTTTTTTAGTTGCAATTTGGAAGTCTAATTCACTGTCACGTTTTTGTTTAGACATTTTGTAGCTTTTTAAAACAAATTTAACGAAGTACAAGTAAACGAAAAAATAAATAGCAATGAACCAAAATTGTAGTTATAAAAAATTAGTAGAAAAATAACAATCTACTAACGATACTGTTAAAACAAAATCAATTGGTGATTCTAACAATATCGTAATTTTTCAATTTTTGACGATATTTGAAATCTTTCAATATTTTGTCGTTTCAAATATATCAAAATTAGGCATTAGTGAGGAAAAACAAAAAGTGATTTTTAAAACTGTTGTAATTAATAATGATCAATTTACATTTATTACATATATCAATTTTAACTAACAATTAAAATAATTCGTGTTTTTTTTTTCATACTTTGTAAATCTATATTTG
Organism: Copidosoma floridanum; assembly: GCF_000648655.2. Next base: position 196,762 of record NW_019379497.1, read on the forward strand.
CAATCACTGAGGTTGGTGCGCAGAGCGCGCAGGGGGCAGAGATAGTTATAAGAGTTTAGAACGAGGTCTTAGAAATATCTATTGACAGATACAGGATAGACAGCTCAGTTGGAAAAGGGGGCCACTAGAAGAAATAATAAAACTCACCAAAAAAAAATGTTAAGGGCACATCTCTCTTTCTATATCAACTTTACTACTATTATTTAAAATTAGCAGCTTGTTCTTCATATTTCCTTAAAAGCAGCCCAGTGATCATTCCCCAGCATAGAACATGTATTCCCGAGTATTTTTAGAAAATGCCGTAGTCTTCCGAATTCTGTCAAATATACTTTAACATATTTTTTTCATACTAATAATTATTTTTATTATTTTTTTAGGCTTTATAAAGTATTAATGCAAAGCTTATTTAAAAAAAATTAGACTGTTGTGATGTTTCTCACCCTCCACATTGATATAATTTAATAATTTACTAGTTGAACTTTTGGAGCAAACTTTGAAATAAAAAACACACAATGAATTTTCTTTATTTAGTGCAGCAACGTTTCGTCGACTGGAGTGTCGACCTCTTCAGGCTTTAGGATTCAGAAAGAAAACTTTTCTTTCTGTGTTTATAATAAAGCCTGAAGAGGTCGACACTCCAGTCGACGAAACGTTGCTGTATTGAATAAAGAAAACGTGTTGTGTGTTTTTTATCTCAAAGTTTGCCCCAAAAGATCAACTAGTAAATTGTTAAAAAATTAGACTTATAACACAACAATGGAGGAGGGGGGGTTGTTGTGCTTTGCGTGCAGGAGAGTGGAGCCCAGCTAGTACATATAAATCTGAATCTGTTGAATCTATTTTTTTTAATTTATTTTTTTTTAAAT
>NW_019379497.1:201327-222777 GCF_000648655.2 Copidosoma floridanum
TCTAGTCGTTTGGCCATGTGCTTAATAGTAGCACGTTGTCAAAAAATTAAAAAATCCAACTTAAGTTTTGTCCAAACTTCTAAAAAACACTTCTTTTAATAATATTCTAATTATTACAGTTTTATTTTCAATTACTACTTATTGAAGATACGATTGAAAATCATATTTTCGGTTACGTGTTAGCATACGTTTATACAAATGAATTTAAAGAGAATGGTTTATCTCATACACACATTTTGATAACTTTTTTTCCTGTTAAAAAAATATCACGTCTAAATCAACTAATACATTTATTTATGCTGAAATTTCTTGAGGTAATGCAGAATTTTCGAAATAATTCACTTAACATATAATTAACTGTTTTTATACATCACAAAGTCCATATATAGTTTATTCTAATCAGAAGTGTACAAACAATTACCCGAAACCTTTTACAAACGTACTTTATTTTTAACTACATTTTAAACAATTAGTTACCCACAATATAATAGAACGAATAACATATATGATTAACATATTTACAATACTTGGACAAAAGATAAAATTTTGAATGTATGATTGAATAGTTGTATTTCACAATAAATTTTTATTGATAAAATATATGTTATATCAATGTTGAATGTTGTGCATTAATCCAAATTATGAAATATATTCATGACTACATTTGAAGCGGTAGCAACAGAGAATACATTAATGTTCAAAAATTAAACACGAAGAAACAGAAATATTCATTCAACATAAGTGATGAGTTTTTTTTAAATTTATGATTCTAAAGACTCGAGAAAAACTTAGTTTTTTATTTTTCAAGGTATTAAGAATATGTCAATGGCTTGGACAGGCGTAGCATCAGTATTTCTTTTAAAACGTATGACTAGTCATAAATCTTTCAGACTTTCTTTACACTAAAATAATACAAAACAACATAAAAAGCGTGTTTTAGGAATTTAAATGCAATAAACAAAATTTCGAGCAGATGATTTGATTGTTTAGGATGGAGTTTTAATGATTAAAAAAAAAAAATCTTAAAAATAGTTCACAAAAATATGAGGAATGTATGTAATATTGGAATGAATTTTGGAAATAAATTAACTATCTCAAGAGAACACTTTTGTCAAGTTCTTCTATTTATAAAAACTGAAATAAACGTATCATAATTTAAAGAACTATTAAATTATTACTTTTATGGATATTTAAAATTTTCAAATTACAAATCAGTATTTGTTCTTACAATAAAAATGGATATTAAATAATATATGTTCTTAAATATTTGGTAATTAAAATAGTTGTTTGGTTGGTAGTGCTATACTTACATTAAATAATAAGCATAACAGTTTCTGATACATAATGATTATAGTAGTATCTGTAGAGGCTTACCACTTCATAAACTCAGTTTAAAAGTAAGTACAACAGTAATGCTCATTAGTTACATGAGCATACCAGATAGTGCGTGTAATGATACTTAATGAGAAATGACTGAATCATTAAAATACAACGTAAGAAGAAAAATAATAGCTAGTGAAAAAATTAACGTTTTTAAAATAATGTTTTTATCTTAAGAGTAACTGCAAACACTACAAACACCTCTTCACTACTTTTTATTCTACAATTTCTACAATTTCAATAATATATAAAGCAAAGACATAAAAACGATTGTAATCGCTAACCGCAAAAACTACTCAACCGACTTTGCTAATATTTGGCACATTAATTTTTTACAATTACTCGGTAATAATGTATTGTTTTTATCTTAAAAAATAAATAGCAATAGCAATTAATAAGCTCGAAGTCTTACAAAAATATTCTAGCTTTTAACTTTAGTTTAGTTTAACAACACTCTTTTCTAATGGACAAGCGACTCGTGTCAAATCTTATCCCGAAGCACTAAGATTGATGAATGCCACAAATAAAAGGCGTTCTGAAAGCCAACGTCTTCAACGTAATATCAGAAAATGCTCAGCCAGAGCTTTATCTGCTCTAACTATTTGGGGTTACGTGGCCATTTTTCCAATCGATCTCTTGCCATCAAAGCAAATTATGCTACAACAGCATGCTAGGAAAAACAACCCTAAAAAGTTCAGGTAGTCACATTGGCTGGAAATTTCCTCAGTGGTTTGTTCCAATGGCATACCTACATAAAATATATTCTCTAGGTCCACTTTTCTGACCAACGGTAAACGGTAGATTTTTTGGGGAACCACTTAAAGACGAGATGTTCTTTGGCCAGTAACGTACCTTTTTCCAGCACGATCTCTGTAAGCAGAGGCTTTAAGGGTAAGAGTCAAACTACCGCAGCTTTTGAGAATAATAACAAGGAATGAATAGATGCATGAGCTCTGCGAAAATAAAACGATGCTTTCGACACCAATGTTTCCAGCGTAGCACCAGAAAAGAGCACTACAACTAGCTCCAACGCTTCAGAGCTTTGTGGTTTTCCTAACAATAAGTCTGTTGCTGCAACAGACTAGAAAAGAATACTCTGAGGTGTCCAGGTACTCACGTTTGCTGGAAACCTTTGTAAAAAAAGAGTTAAGAGTTCACCAATCTTTTTTAAGGCCATTAAACGTCGAATTACCTTGCAAATAAATTTATTATAACTTCAAAAGTTGTCAAAAAACAGCTTTCATGGCTAAAAAAAGTTTTAACCATGCGTATAGTCGCAAGAGAGCAAATTGAAAAAAAAACTTCAAATGCTTTGAAAATATACAGTTTTAGGCATTAAGAAACTGACGCAAAACATTTATTGGAATTAAAACAGCAGCAACAAAATTGACAAATAAATGATCCATTAAGTAATTGGTCAGCTTTTCGGTTCAACCCTGATATTGATTATTTGAATCTTCCAGCTTATCAAATAGGTAATACAATATGTATCTTAATTCATTGTGGTGATGGAAAATAAAGAGATTAAGCTGTAGGACTTTGTTACTCTGGTAATAAAATTGTGTGATTGGAAAAACAATCATTTAACTATACATTTTTTGTCAGATTTAAATCTTTGCAGTCTAAATCTTCTTTCGTGCAAAAGTGTAAATCACCGGCTCCTTAGGGCCAACAATTATATTAGGGCATAAGGAGCGCATTGTTCTCTTCAGCATGATTATATTGTTTTAACTTTTTACAGCTTATTATTGAACTAAATGAATTGCATAGTTTTCAAACTAAAATTTTTTGAATTAGTATTTTTTTTTGTTCTGGGAAGTGTCAAAAATAGACTGGAAACTTGTAACTCAAAACATTTTTAATTACGTGTTAAAACACCAAAGTGTTCTATTCTGTGAGTCTCGAGCCAGGCCGAGACGCTAGTTCTATATAGTTGCGGAATTTTCTATGACTATCGATAAATTCCAACGTCGAAGTTAATAACGTTGGTTCAGACTCAAGAAACTGTCATTTTCTTACGGTCAATTATACGGCTTTATTATGTTGCAAAAAAAATCTATTTATTTAAGTTATAATAGTTAATTTGTAATTTGAAAAATTTGTTTGTAAAAAATAGTGTACTGTACCTAAAAATTCTCGTATACTCATATGATTTACAGAGAATACATTAATGTTCAAAAATTAAACACGAAGAAACAGAAATATTCATTCAACATAAGTGATGAGTTTTTTTTAAATTTATGATTCTAAAGACTCGAGAAAAACTTAGTTTTTTATTTTTCAAGGTATTAAGAATATGTCAATGGCTTGGACAGGCGTAGCATCAGTATTTCTTTTAAAACGTATGACTAGTCATAAATCTTTCAGACTTTCTTTACACTAAAATAATACAAAACAACATAAAAAGCGTGTTTTAGGAATTTAAATGCAATAAACAAAATTTCGAGCAGATGATTTGATTGTTTAGGATGGAGTTTTAATGATTAAAAAAAAAAAATCTTAAAAATAGTTCACAAAAATATGAGGAATGTATGTANATTGACTGTCAGAAAATACTAGTTCTCTTGAGTGTAAACCAACAAAATTAACTTTGACCTTGAAATTTATTGATAGTCATAGTAAATGCCGCAACTATTATGGATAAGCGGACCCTCCCTATCTCGGCCTGGCCCGAGACTTACAGAATAAAACACTTAGGTGCTTAAACACGTAATGTAAAATGTCTTTACTTACAAATTTTGCGTCTATTCTCGATACTGCTTGGAATAAAAAAAGACTAATTAAAAACCAGTGGACAGTGGGTGCTTGGGTACCCAAGTATGAAGGTATACTTCTATAAAATTATATGGCAAACAATATAATTTTGTGTATAACAACACCTTCTATGAAACGATATTGTGTACGAAGGTGGTGCAATTATCGTGGAAATGAGTATACCTACGTTGATTGGGTGTAATTTTGACTGATATGTAATGACTGAATGATTATAAATAATATATATAACGGCACAATACAATAAAAATAATATATAGGCTGGCCAGTCCAAGACTCTGCATTTAAAGTTTTAATCGATAGAAATATAATTTTTACTTTAATGAATAAATTTAATATTAAGAAAAATTAAGTAAATAATGTATCATGAAGACCTTTACAAGGACGTGACATAAAGAGTCGAATAAAATACGCTACTACTGCATTACATAAGATACCATTTTAAACAGTAGGCCAATGCCAGCTTGGCGTACCATACATTAACACTACTCTATATATTTCGCTCGGTAAACATTAACACCATGATGCCGAGTTAATGATTTTAAAGGAAAGAATACTGTAAATAAGAGTAAATAAGGGCCTTGACCCGACAGCTGGTTTCTAACCAACAAAAATTAAATTTAATTATTGTACAGCGAATCTGCGAGTTCCACCCTTCACTTAGAAGGTTGGACGTTACAATATAAACAATTTCCGCTACTTTGGATTGAAGTAAAATAACAAATTGCTAGGAAATTTACCGCTCTACACGACAGAATTTTTATTTTCATCTGGTCTCGTTTCGTTTACTAGATATGGGTGAAATAATTCTTATACGCTTTGCTAACGGTATAAATAAATCCTGATTTTTCAACAGTTTTAGTTGTAATCTACGAGTTAGATTATATGTAGTAATTGCAGTATCAACAACAAACCTTTAGATATTAGTCGTGAGTTTCAGCGGACTATGTATACATCTATGTTGATGTTTAAATTGGAAGATTACAACAGATAAGAGTATAATAAAGTATTAATTAGTTAATATTTCAGCACCTGGTAATATTATGACCTTATTACGAAATGGATTATTCTGTTAAAATTGTTTTCATTGTGATATTACATCAACTTCAAAACAATTTTATTATTCAAACTTTACTGTTGTTGGTAGACAACATCCTGAGAGGTTAGTATGAAAATTTTACTTGTGTACATTTCAATTTTTTTTAAAATTTTTATGGCTGATAGTTTGTTTTATGTTAGGAATATATTGTTTATGCAAACTAACACTATGATTATAATTACTTCACATGTTCTATTACAATTAACAATAAAAAAGTAATACAGGGTTATAAAAAACTCCCACAAGAGTCATGAAAAAAATCAAGTTTTTTAAATATTTGTTTTATTTTCAATGAAATTTTTGAGTTTCAAAAAATAAAATAAAATTCAAGTATTTATACTTTAAGTTATAATTTTTTTTATGTTGGTATCATTATTAATGTCAAACCTCAAGTACTTTCCGGGCACTTAATAGGTACTACCTGGGTGACTGATAAATACTTCCTCATTACCTGATGAGAACTTCATTTTATTTTGAAACTTGCATGTCCAACATTTCATTGAAAACACAAAAAATGTTATAAAACTTTTTTTTTACCATGGCTCTTGTACAAATTTTTTACAACCCTGTATTAATTTTTTATTGTTAATTGTAATAGAACATGTGAAGTAATTATAATCATAGTGTTAGTTTGCATAAACAATATATTCCTAACATAAAACAAACTATCAGACATAAAAATGTTTAAACAAATTAAAGTATACTCAAGTAAGATTTTCATACTAACCTCTAATAATGTTGTCTGTTAAGAACAGTAGAGTTGGAATAATAAAATCACTTTAAAGCTTATGTTAAGTCATAATGGAGGTTATTTCAGCTGAACTATTTATTTCGTAATAAGGTCCTAATTTTACTAGCTGCTGAAATGTAAACTAATTGATACTTCACTATTTTCTTATCTGTTAGAATCTTCTAATTTAAACATCAACATAGACATATAGATAATCCGTTGCAACTCACAACTAACATCTAAGGGTTCGTTGTTGATGCTGCAATTGCTTTATGCAATCCAATTCATAGGTTAAGAGAAATAAAGTCGAAAAATTGAAACTCATTAATACCATTCAAATAGAGTATTAGAATTATTTTGCTAATATGTTGCAATGGTAAGAGACCAGATAAGAATAAAAATACTATCGTGTGGAACAGAAAATTCTCTACCAGTTTGCTATTTTTCTCATGTTCAAAGTAACACAAATCATTAGCATAAAAATTTAATCAAGATGTTTTTGTCTGACATGAGAGTGAGTAAGACAGAGATCACGTGAACAAACAACTAGCAATATGTGTATGTACAGATTTATATGATGTGTTTTTACTTTTACTGATTTTTATCTCAAAATTTGTGCTAGTCTTGACTTAATATGCTTATAAAACTTTATTATTCTGATAAAATGTATAAAGTTATGAGTCTATTCATCTAAAAAGGGAAACTAGTAGTCAATTAAAATTTTGACCTTTAAAAATAAAAAAATTAATTATCATTATAATATTTACAGTAGTATTGCAAAAACTGTCATAACAATTAGTTGGTGATGTATTAATACCATTACATTTTTTCTGTTACATAATTTTGCACCTAATCCTTGTTACATTCATGCAATTATATCCGATGGCTTTAAAACATGGTAGCATAAGGAGCAGACAACATTTACCTTGTAACAACAAACCTCAGCATTACCAATCGTATAGTAGCAGATCCATTTGCGTGCCCATGGATAAACCCATGTATTTAGATTTCACTGCTTACTAACTGAGCTCAATGATAATGTGGTAATACCATGCGTTTATGTAGGCCGTAGCCTTCCAACCCCATTTAAGGATACTTTAAAATGTTTTTTTTATCACCTTCCATTCAAACGCTATTTGACCTTAAAAAATTCATTCCCACGGGTTTTGCTTCAATAAAAATCGTTTTACCCGCTGTTCTCGAGGAACGCCAACTAGTGAGGCTCTGTCCTCCTGCGCGCTGCACGCACAAACCCCCCACAACTGTAACTTTATCAAAAAGTCACCAGCTCCGCCGCACTACACCACACCACCATGGGGTATATGCAAAGAAAGAAAATTTTTGATTTTTAAACGTTGTTCTACTGCTCATTCTCTATTTTTGCAATATGATAAGGTTACACATAATTGACTGTCAGAAAATACTAGTTCTCTTGAGTGTAAACCAACAAAATTAACTTTGACCTTGAAATTTATTGATAGTCATAGTAAATGCCGCAACTATTATGGATAAGCGGACCCTCCCTATCTCGGCCTGGCCCGAGACTTACAGAATAAAACACTTAGGTGCTTAAACACGTAATGTAAAATGTCTTTACTTACAAATTTTGCGTCTATTCTCGATACTGCTTGGAATAAAAAAAGACTAATTAAAAACCAGTGGACAGTGGGTGCTTGGGTACCCAAGTATGAAGGTATACTTCTATAAAATTATATGGCAAACAATATAATTTTGTGTATAACAACACCTTCTATGAAACGATATTGTGTACGAAGGTGGTGCAATTATCGTGGAAATGAGTATACCTACGTTGATTGGGTGTAATTTTAACAGATATGNTACATCCCTTATACTGTTTTTCAGGAAGAGTTTTTTTGTGTACAAAAAACACTACCAGCAGTAAATTTTTTAGTTAACGGGCGCTAGTACCACCACCAGTATGAAGGTATACTTCTATAAAATTATATGGCAAACAATATAATTTTGTGTATAACAACACCTTCTATGAAACGATATTGTGTACGAAGGTGGTGCAATTATCGTGGAAATGAGTATACCTACGTTGATTGGGTGTAATTTTGACTGATATGTAATGACTGAATGATTATAAATAATATATATAACGGCACAATACAATAAAAATAATATATAGGCTGGCCAGTCCAAGACTCTTCACTTTCATTGAATCTTCTAATGATTATAGAACAACATTCTACTGCCTACGCTGATTACATCTGTGATGTCACGCTCACCTCTATCACATACGATTCGACACTTATTTCTCGTTCACATTTAATACCTAAAATATAATTGTACAAAGAAAATTAAGAAAAATCATTCTGTAATATAGTTTTCTTCAATAGGGTAGAATTACATGCCAGTGAATGTACCTTCAGGACGTTTCTCACATAGGTTTTTATGACAAATATTATTCAAACGTCAAACATATATTGAAATATCATAACAAATACCCAGAAACATTGCAGCTCGTTTGACTGTACCATCATTTTATAAATGATACATTGAAAAAATGGATGTTTAACATGTAACCATATAAAAAAGTTACATCAAATGTCATTTATATGATTTGTAAAAATCTCCTTATTTTTGGGGTACAAAAGATTACTTTTAGAAAAACTCGATATTTGTAAAAATCTCCTTATTTTTGGGGTACAAAAGATTACTTTTAGAAAAACCTATCGAGTTTTCAAATAGACTCAAAAATTAAATTTTAAATAAATTTAGAAAGAGAGGATAAGGTGTCCCTGAAAGCATGTACATCCACATAAGAAAAAGAATCGCTAGCTTTACTCTACACATCAGCATTCCTATCATTGCTCTGAACTTTCTCCCACAAACTATGTGAAGAACGTCCTTAAATCAAAAAACCACTTGAAACACGAATGAAAAATTTTTAAAAGAACAAAATACAATAAAAATTAATTATTGTATTTCTACAGTACAAACAAATTTTTTATAATTTTTAAAAATTTTGAAAAAATATAAGAGAATTTTACAAAAAATTATTTATTTATTGTAAAAGTAACAAATTGAATACGTAAGATTAAATATTTATTAACAAATTGAAAGGAAGTTCTGTTAAAATATACTAATTGCCTAGTTTTTTAAAAAAACATAAAAAATTATATTATTAAGTAAATTGTTTATTTATTCAACTTATAACTTAACCAAATAAATTAATGTACGTTAAATAAAAATTTATGTGAAAAATAAGTTACAATCTATAAGATAAGATAAAGTCATTGATTTTCCTATGTTGAGTTTGCTCATAACAGAGTAGGTAAGGGCCGTGTCCAGAAAGTAGGAGGTTGGGGGTTGAAATCTCGTTAGAAACTGTTTTTTTTTTTTTTTTTTTTTTTTTATTCTTGTTTTGCAAGAATTGGTTGAAAAAAAAGAAATAAAATCCATAAAATTTAAAATTTGTAGCATGGTGATGTGGTATGGCATCATGTTGTGTAGAGGAAATTAGAAGTACGTCACGAGGGCCGGGGCAAGGAGAGAGAATCAAGCAAAATCCACTTCGGTCACACTTTTTCTGAAGGTCAAAATCTTAAATCGTTGATTTACCCCCACGCTTAACGCGCCTATAGAAGTATAATTTCAAAAATTTTAGTTCAAAAACCATGCAGTTCGTTGGATCATAGAATAAGCTGTTAAAAGTATAAAAAATAGATTGATGCCGAACATTTTCGTGCGTTCCTTATTCCATAGAATAATTGTCCTATATAAACGTATGAAAATGAGTTGGCTTGTTTTATTAATTCCATGAGTTTCCTAGTATTATTTTATCAGAAGACTTAGAAAGCAGTATAAATCATTTAAAAATTATATAAGTACTGACAATAAATAAATTCTTTGTGATATTATTCACACAGTCTTCCATACAGTCCTAACAAACAAAATGTTAGTCCCTCATAATTTTTTTACGTGGGGTTCTATGGCCTCGAGGTGCTCATGAAATAACACAAGGATTTAGGATCAAATACTTTATTCATATCAAAAACGGGAGAAAAGGCACATTGAGCTTAATCTTTCGATGCCAAGGACTGACCCTTTACTCTCGACCGACTCTTTTGCTAGGTATTCTCGAACTGACCCTTTTTATCAGTTTGTATCTCCTTATCGAGGAATGGGGTATTTGGTCCACTGTAGGGGGCTGTGAGGGCTGGGGAAATATGGTAAGCGTAATTGAAATCACTTTTTTATTTAGTAAGAATACATACAATGTTACATATGCAGATGCATCTTACTAAATTTTATTTTCATGTACTACATACACTATGGCTGCAGTTAGGTAAATATGTTATATACACGTAGCTTAACCCATGTACAGCCGAATATCACGGTTAAAAGTAAACGAGGTGTACTCACTTGAGTAACTTAATCTAGGAATATCCATATACATTTATAAGATATACTGCTTACTTTAAGCAGGGACCTCTTTCACTGAGGCTCAATAAAAAAAGAAGAGAATAACGCAAATATTTAGTCAGTCCTGCTCTCTATTACTCTTGTAGAGTAGAGGTATTAAAGGGACCTGCATAAAGTCTACTTTACTAACGTTGCCAGCAGGGTATGTTGGTCCAGTGTTGTGGAAAAAATGATAACAAAAAAAAAAATATTAGTCTCATCTTCCACAAGAATTGAGAAACCTCATAATTTGTAGATATCTAAAGTACATCCCTTATACTGTTTTTCAGGAAGAGTTTTTTTGTGTACAAAAAACACTACCAGCAGTAAATTTTTTAGTTAACGGGCGCTAGTACCACCACCTATGAATCGTTGGTAATGAACACGCTTTCAGCCTGCACCGATAATTACACAAGTATCGTTGTTATTTTCGTCACATGATTTTCTAAAAAAATCCTACCAGCAGTAAATTTGTTAGTAGCTGGGCACTTGTATCGCCACCCATGAATGGCTTCTTAGTTCCACTAATGTAAACGCACTCTCAGCCTGCAATGATAATTGTACGAGTATTGTTGTTATTCTTGTCTCCATATTTATACTAATAGAAATCGGCTCCAAGCAGTTACTGATAACACTAGCACCTTTAACTAAGCAAAAATAAAATTGGAACTTTAAGTAAGACTGAAAAGAATCAACAATAGAAGTACAATGAAAATTAATAAATTTAAATGGAGAAAGAGAAAAAATCAAACAAAGTAGGTACGTAAATAAAATTAAGTGTACAACTAAATACATTCTTATGCTAAGACATCAAAGATTTTAATGCATTGTAAATGTAACTAAAAATACAAAACCAGATAAACTTTTTTTAATTGTATTACCATGTTGTATACATAATTACGTAGCATTTGTGTAAATATATTTTTCAACAGGAATTTTATGACCTCCATTTAAAAGAAAAAGTCTATCCTTTATATGTCCCTAAAAGCAGAATCGCAATCTTTTCCCAGCCTCCTTGCAGATCATCTTTTGCCAAGTATTTCAAAGAAATGCCGTAGTTCTGCGAATCAGATCAAACCAACTTCAACATATTTTTTGCGTACAAAACGATTATGTATGTAAGGTTCCAAGGCAAAGTAAATTGAAAATGCAAGACTTTATCAGAAAAGATTATAGCTGTAGCATAATCTGTTAGTGAAGAGTTGGCGCTCGGAGCATGCAGGAGGGCGAAATCCCACTAGTTTATACATACAATGTATAACGGTGGGATTTCTTGAGAGTAGCGTGGAAAACGATCTATTTTAAAACAAACCCTGTTAAAATAAATTTTTAGGGGTCAATGGATTTTAAGTGGAAAGTGATTGAAAATACGCTCCAAACTACCCCTTTATATTAAAGGGCAAGTTTACTAAGATACAAAGGTTAGATGCACAACGTTGTCTGCTTCACATGCTGTCATCTTATGAAGAGTTTTTTGAAACATGATGTTGAAATAATTCGTATGATTTATGGATTCTGAGTTCTATGTTATGAATGACTTGTAGACATTAACAGTAAGTGTTGTAGGGTTAAGCTACTGCTCAGAGTCTTATTGCCTGGTAAAAGTGTAGTTAAGCCTACCCTTCGAGAAGTTAGTTTAAAAAAAGATAGTAATTCAATACAACGTAATGCAAAAATGGTGCACCGTACTATTTAACCCTTACTGGTTGATTCATTGTACCCTGGAACCGACGTGCTTGATATAATGGCAGTAAACACCAGGTAAGCTTATACCTTACTAAATAAGAATGTGGATTGCTAACATCCGAACGAGCCACGGTTGGATGCTAATAATCTGTTCCGAACCTTAATTAAGCTGTATATAACGACCACATCTGCACCAATAAATAATATGGGAGAACAAAGCCAAAACCAACAAATGCTGTCCGGTAATGTTTTACCGTATAAGCGGATTTCCGCCGTTTGAATTGGTACTAGCTTTATTCGCTTATAGTATTTATAGCATAACAGTATAAATACCAACCAATTGGTCAAATAGTGCGAAGTAACAAAAAACCGCACTCTCTCTTTATGACACGATAAGAGCTAGACATGGAAGAAGTAGCCTACGTGTGTGCCTCACAATTAGTCAAAACAAGAACCTCTAACGTCTAGCTGTTCCCTTTGGACCATAACTTATTAGTCATTAGTCCATAAGTCATTAGGAAGCTTTAAACTTCTCTCGCCAAATTCTTCTGAGCGACAGCGCTCGCGCTTTAGGTTATATGTATAAAAAGCGGCCCGCACTTGCGACACAGTCAGTTCCCCATTAGGTTCCTAAGTTTAGTACCTATGCTGAATATCTAGAGTTCTGCTCCCCCAGTGCACAAGTTGCACCAAATTTCACTATTTTTTTTTGTTAAGTATACGTAAGTTATAGATATTTTTCTTTTCTCTACCTCACCAAAAAGTAGTTGAGCGCAAGTATTCATTATTTGAGTGTTACTCGTGCCCAACTGTACAAAAATGCAATCGATCCAGGCAGCATTGCCGACGTTTAACGTCAGCTGGTAAGAACCGAAATATTATTAAGGTCGCTTTTGGACGAACAAAAATTGCGGCTATTAGGACTACGAAAAACTCTGTAGCCTTGTGAACCGCTGACGCTAAACCCAGTGTTAGGAGCACGCTCGATTGAGTGACTGCAAACATTTGAGATCAGACGGTCAGATTTCCCTGATGCCCATGTGCTGCTTAACAAAGACCCCCTCCTCCCATAAATAGCAACCGAATGCGAGCTGACGGACTCGGCCAACACCGCCAGTTACCCAAGTCCCTGCAGTGTCAACTCCAGGCTATAGGATGAAAGTCTGGACCTTAACGCATATGTTAGGTGTCACGATGAAACACAGTATCAGTACAACTTTGCCAGACTTCAATGCTGTAATTGTTTTATTTGCAGATCGAATCAGCAAATAAGGTAACAGGATGAAACTTTTTTTATAATCTGCTTTTGGAGCGAAGTCTAAAACTAAAATTTTTTTAATTACTTATAACAAGTCTTTAATAATTAGTTACTTTATTTTACATAATAATTGGCAATTGATTTAAGCAATGTTTGTCGTTCCAGTCGAAAAATTATTCGTATTGTAAACTTGGAAAATCATTATGTGGCAAATAAAGTGTATTAGAAACATAGTGTTATATTGTGAGAGTATAGCACACATGTCATAAACAGATGCCGTTGATCTGTCTCATAAGGTATTAAAATTGGTTTTATAGGCAAGTTTCATTGGTGACTAAGTTAGAAAACAAATGTTAGCAAAGACTGAGTTACGAACCCCGACTTAGTGATGCTGTGATACACTATAAAAGCTATAACTGAATTTTTTAAATTAAGATCAGTTCACAAAAAGTAAGAAAGCAATAGCAGAAGCCTCACAAAAAAATAGCCAATAGTTGCACTAACTATTTGAACTGTTCACATTCAAATTGGATAGACAATTTTTCAAACTACTTTCTAGGGCAAACTACTAAAATAAATTAGTGTAGACATACACGATAAGTGTTTGCCAGGCATTTGGCGTATACTTTCAAGCCACTTAGATCAGTAGCAAAATTATGTAAGGGCAAGAGTGTTATTTCATCATATAAGCTTACCGAGTATTTATAACAATTATTACAATAACCTAAAAAGTATTTCGATAATTTTTTTCAAATATGGTGATTTTAGTTGGGAAATAGTATTTCTTTTGAGATTAATAGACTCATATTTTCTTTCTACTTCTTAACAGTACAATAAATTTTTATGAACATATTAAGTCAAGAAGAGCACAAAATTTTAATATATAAATTAGTTAAAGTGTAAACATATTGTCATGTAAATCTATATACAACTATATAATGTAAATCTAAGCTTGCTGGTTGTCCACGTGCTCTCTGTCTCACTTACTTTCATGTGGTACAAAAATATTCTGATTAAATTTTTTACATTAGAAAAAAGTGCTACTTTTAATTATAGTAGAAGACAAAACTGGTAGAAAAGTTTTTCCTCCAAACAATGTCGTTGTTATTTTTATTTGGTCTATTACCGTTAACAAAATATAAGAAAAATAATTTTTCACGCTATGTTGACGTTTCGTATGAATCATAATTTGACAACTGTTTTTCTTATTAACTACCACTTGGCTTTTATGTAGCATCAATAACGACTATTTTGTATATCAGTTTTGATGTTCAACTGTTTTTCTTAAGTCTATGTTGATGTTTGCATGGTATATTCGTAACAAATAAGAAAAAATAGTTGATTCTTTCTTCATCAAGTTTTCTGCAGTTGCTAATACTAAGAAAGTATAACTTAATACTAGAGCTATAATTTTTTTGTGGTGATATTGCATTGATTCAAAAGGGGGTGTATTATATACCACATCTACTGCTCAAGCTCTTAAAGCTGATTTTTTTGTTAGAAATATATTGTTCATGTAAATAAACATGACAGTTAATAATATTTTGTTTGTTCATAATAATAAATAATAATAATAATAAAAAATAAATACAGGCTTGTAAACATAGTTACAGAATTAAGCTTGATGAAAGAGAAGTTTTTAACAATTTTAATGCAATCTTAGACCATCAAGTTTCAATAAATAAAATTAAATTTAAGTAATCATACTTGAAGTTTTAATTTCTTTTCTGTTGGTATTATAAGTATCCTCCTTAAAAAACCTAAAGTATTTTTAACAGTTCAAGCGATGGACTAAAAGAGTCTCGACGTAACCTTTTGTCACACTATTTTGTGATTCAAATACTTGTCAGTCATCTCTAATGAGTTTATAAAAAGCCTTTTCTACATTATATATGCGTTCATGGTTGTGCTTATTTCCTATGTACACTATCTAAAACAACATTGTCTGTGAAGTAAGCAACGGTGAAGCTGACGAAAGGATTTTATATGTTATGAGACGATAACTTTTTCTTTTGATTGTTAAGCATCATTGACACGATATTTTTATTTTAGTCATAAGAATTTGTTTTCAACAATAGAAATTCAAGTTAATAATGTATCACATATTGTAATCATAAACAAGTATTAAATATATAAAATAAAGACTTAACCTAATATTATATCATTTTAAGTGTCACCTTTATAGTACCAAAAAAAAAATTTTAATCTAAAATCCATGATACGTAATGAACTCGTGTTAATAGAATTGGAACTCTGCTATCAGCGCCACGTGCAGGATAATTTCGTATTATGAAACAATAGGCTTCAACAAAATGTTCACAGTGTAAAAACCACTATGGTATCATTGTTGTCTTCATCATTTACGATGCTTGCCGGCAGTCGCGTATGCGTTTTTCTGTCCTTTGCTGTCGGAGCTGCTGTATCTCTGATTGAGCTGGTTGTCTATTGCCCTCCTTTTCTTCAACCCTCAGCGTATATTCAACTCTCAAAAACAACAAACAAATTCGAAAAATTATGTAATTTATATTTCATGTACAAACGTTAGTAATTATTGAGACGCAGTAGCCCACCACAACAAACCTTCATCAGCTAGAATGATAAGAGTTTCCAAACGGGCTACTGTGCCACCACCTACTTATAAGAAAGTGAAAGGACTACCTCCCCCCTATACTGCTTATGATTACTTGAATCCTAAATAAAAGAGGTGTCATTAAAGGGTTCGGAGGACATGTGAGATCTTGTAGTATAGACTGACAAAAAAAGGTTTCAAATCGCCCAGCAAATGCTGTGCTGCAATTTTTATTGGAAAAGTGTTTTTTACTCTGACAAGATACCAGAGTGATCTTATCGAAAATTTCATTGACAAGTCATTTCTGAGCTACTGTTACCATACATTTTTCCGGAAAACTGTTTTAGCTTTCAAGAAAATGTGAGTCCTCATAAATTAGAGTTGTAATGCCTTATATGATAATCAAAGTTTTATTTTTTTTGTCAGTTAGTTCTTGTAGAAAGAAAATATATATAAGTATTTAAAATCTTATCAAGACTGAATAGTACAATTAAAAGTTTTAAATAAATAATAAATTGTATGTTAAAAGTTAATAATATGTTATTTGAGCACCATGACAAAAATATACCTAATCGATGATTTTACCTATGCTCTGTATCTCAGCTTCTATATAAGCTAAAGAGTTCAAAGGTTGTTGTTCATTTGAAATATCAAATGATATTAGGACATACAATTTTAGTCATTCAGCTACATTCGAACTTGAGATATAGATTATGAGTTAAAATAACTAATACAGAGTATTTGCTTGGACTGAATTTATCTAAAGATGAGTTTTACTTTACTCATGTTTCATTTTTTTAACATTTAAAGTTTGTTTTAAATCTAAAGATGTATTGCTTACTCTTTTCAAGAGCGTAAATTAAATGGCTTTATTTTAAAATATGAAATACATAATGTATTATTTACAGATGGCTAAATCATTTTTTTTTTTTTTGAGTTGTACAGAATACATCCAAATATTTGGTTTTTTCAAAATTGAAATCTTACATCCTTTATTTATGAAGTGAAACAACAAAAAATCATTATTTGAGAAGATAATATTATAATTTCTTATAGTTATGGTACATGTCTACGTATTCTTTCTTTTTATTTGTAAGCCATATGATAAGGAATTTTTTTTTTTTCAAGTGTACATAGTTTTTTTCGTTTTTCCAAATCGTTTATCCTGCATTTGAATCTTCTATCAGCATAAAATTTTGATTTATAATATCCAGTGTCATAATTTTATTACTGTACTGCAAAGTGTTAACTGTTATGTCAGCACATTTCTCAAAGCGTTGGAACAAATTTTTTTATTTTTAGTGTCAGCGTAAACTTAACTTTTAATGTTATCCACACTATTTACCGAATCTTCCGGGTAGTAGCAACTATGACGTTTCGTAAAACGTTCTATGTGTCATGTTTGGCACTGCCTCTTGATCAGGTATAGATGTTTAAGTGATTGCTAATCCTAAAGTCCACATTTTTTTTTACAACAGTAGCAAATTAACTTTTTTTTTACACGCCAATTGTATTTAGACAAGCTCTCCGAAGGCTCTCATAAATTTGTGAAAAGTTCATGAATTGCCAAAACTAAACGGTCAGAAAAACCACTACCACTTCGTTGCGCTAGCTTTTCAAAACCAATCACAGTCACGTGAGCATCACGTGGATCGCTAAACTGAATCGATCGATCAGGTGATCGTGACCTCGGGATCGATGTGGGCAATTAAAATTTTTTAATATTTTTGAGATCTGTACAACTACGATTTATTGACAGATCTTATATCTAATTTTTTAAGCACCGTACGTTAAAATTTTACATTATGCAACGATAATTTGACAATTTTTTATGAATTTTTGTTGACTTTACAGTTGATATCTATAATTCTAACACATAACACTATATTTTCTATGATAATTAGTCAGATACAATGAGCTAAGAAGCAACTTATACTCAAACATTAATCCACAAAAATTGCAAGTATTTACCTAAATGATAATAAGAGAATTCCTCATAATTCTAAGTGTATCATTTTATAATTATCATTCTCCTTCGTCTGAGTATGTTTCAAAACAAATTGACTGGAGCATGTATCTCATTGCATGCAGTACCAATTTTTTTGTTGGTCCTGATATTTATCCTTTTTTATCAACGTTGCAGTAAACTTTTAATACGTTTTACATCTATCTCACAGCTCTAATCTACGGCCCGTAAAATTTTCGTAATATTATGATTTTGGGAACCAAATATTTATCCAATGATTTTTCTCAAAATAAACAAGTCACAAACGTGGATCATTGTGAGATCTGGCCGCAGCATATTCAATGTAGCACGTCATATTATTGTGTATGAGCTCTGTGGGCTACATTCTTTACAAATTTATATTACTTTCATTTATAAATTAGACACTGACGGACAGATAATAGACATTCTCGTGATTGGCGTTAATTTTGTGAGACAAAAAGTCTCCGTACAAATGGTGGTACACACGTTTTTGTATTTTTTCCAAAGTCTTGTTGATCGCTCACAACCTTACCGTCCAAGAGGTCTGACGTCTTAGTTAAAATCGTTTGAGCAACTGACTGTTTCTCTTTAAGTCCGTAAATCACTTATAATTTTCTCAAATTGTATGGTTTTACCCAACGTTACAGAATCAACTATCTAGTTATTAGAATCTTCTCACGTTACACTGCCCCACTACAAAAAAATGAGACATGCACAAAAACGTTAGGTATAAAAATAATCAGATACAGCCATGCAGTACTTAATAAACATGACCATACGTAAACCGTAGGTAGTATAGTGATTTAATGGTATTGTTTACGCAGAAAAGTCGCGCAAGCAATCGATTCGTTTCAGGAATTTGAATGCCACAAGCGCGTTTTCGAGCATTTTAGGAGATTTAGCGTAATGGAGACCAATCGGCTTCTTTCAGTGATTCATGTGCTAGCTTTTGGAGAGCTAGCACAGTGGCGTAGTGACGGTTCACCCGACCGATCAGGTCCTCTTGACGGTATGTCTACTGGTTTCTAGAGAGTTTAAGCAACAGTGCTGCGTTATGCGCATGCATTGTCGAGAGATAATATTCCACACATTATAAGTGTGTCCTACAGATTAAACCTTGGGTTGGAAGATATGTTAATTTATCAAACATTAAAGTATAAGACAACTGCTATTAACTTTTAGGAATGTGCTGACATATGTATATAGAGGATCAAACATTCTTTTTTTAAAAAATCCGTCAAAAATAATAATAAAACAATTGCTGTTTTGTACGACGTAATAAACAGCCATCTTTTTATATTTTAGGAATGTGCTGACTTTTGTATATAGAGTATCCATCACCTCATCTTTAAAGTGTTCGCTATAAATAATTGATATCTTGTTTTACATAAAATTGAGGTATGGTGTTTACGTATTTTTTTCAAATCCTTTTTTTAAGTATCGTTTCGCTTTTTCAACTAGTAATTTTTTATAACTATATATCATTTTTTTGATTCATAAGATTTTTTTAATAATTCACTTGAATATACCACTGCTCGGTGTTACTACATAGTAAAAATATTTTGTACAGTTATAGTTTTTGGAAGCGTTATTTCAGTAGCCTGTATTGTTATTAGTTAATAGTGTTGAAATTATCTTTGTGACTATAAGTATGTAGTTTCATGTATTAAAATTGCACATGTGTGAATACTGTCTTCTTAATACAGTAAATAATCCTTTCACTGACATAAAGAGTATGGATGATCTTTATAGTTATTGACGTCATGTGTGATTTTTATAGTTAGTTAATTGCATAAGCTCTAACAAAACTATAACCATATATACATTTTCATCAGTATCAACTCAGTATTTAGCCAAAACATATGTACCCCAACGTTGTCCTGAATCAAGCTCAAAATTTCTTCTGAAAGTAGTGGTGGTAACAGTAATGATTGTCACAGTTTTTGCAGTTGTAGGATAGCTGTTACTGGTTAAGAGCTTAATTTATTAACTGTTGCTGTGGATTCAAGTTACATCGATATTTGTGATCGAAGCTCTAACAATAAAAAGTATCGCATGGTTGAACTGATGATTGTTCTAATTGTGACAGCAATAATAGTGGAAATGGTAAAGAGTTTGATACTTTCACCCGATATAAAGATTTGAGTTGTATCAACACAACAGTGCATGGACAGAGTATTAGTAGTGGCAGTGATGATAGTGGATTACAGGTGTGATGATGATAAGGAACTCTCTATAAAGGGTTTTAGTGTGTGCTAATGGTAATGACAGTAAAGAGATAATTTCTGTGTCTGGTACATAGCTTATGTTTAGCTCAATTGTACCAAAATGAGTTCAAGATAAATTTTCGTTGTAAAGATTGTTGGTGAATATATATCTGCCACGATTGCAAGATTCTTCCAAAAACATAATTTGACGGTAGGGGGAGACTGAGTACAGTTGTGCCGAAGGACGGTTGTGACAGTGGTCTTATTGGCAAAACTGTAGGTGAGAGCCGCCAAATACAAGAGAGGGGAGAAGTGGAGTGTTCGGCCGCTTGTGCTTCACAGTATAACATCAGCTGTAGTGTGATATCAACGACAGCAGAAGCCTACATTACTTTTGGGGCGTAAAAAGTAAGTATTTTTTTTACATTTCTTTTTGCTATTATCGCTGTACGTGTACAGATCAAACAATGAGGTTGTGACATGCTGTCTGGGTACGGTTGTGAAATAAGTAAAATTAGTTTTTTTCCTTTCAGATGCCCCGTGAACGTTCCAGGAAAACACAAAGAGGTACGTTTAATGTTAAAAGGCATCCAATGATAAAAAGCAGGGGAATTCTGTACCAAAAGCTGCAGAAATGCACCAAGTAAATCACATGACATTATTGCGATACGCTCTTAAACGTGATGCAGCCAATCCCAACGGCAATAACGGAGGTAGCGTCAGTATAGGTTGCGTTGTTCACAACAAAATCTTTTTTAAGGAGCAGGAACAGCGGTTGTCAAAATACCTAATACGTTGCACGGATATATACTTTGGGTATATAATATCTATAATAATAAATTATACTGTTCAAAAATAGATATAAGACATAAAGTGTTCCAAATTTAATGCCTTTAATTAAGAATTAATGTTGAATTTTCCAAAAAGATGGTGCTGTTATATTTTGTTCAACATAGGATAGAATAAAAGTGATTTAAAACGGTATTAAGGTATATAGTCCAGGCACATTGACTCATTTACAGAGATAAAAAAGAGAAATGTTATCCAGATACATACGTTTTTAAATGGTTAAAAGAATTAAAATCAACATAAGGAAAATGTGTTATGTGCCCAAGAAGGTTAGGGAATGATTTTAGGGATTGAAAAGAGGTGAAAATGGATACATCTCGTGTTTTTTGCAATTTCACGCGAAATTTGATGTCATACTAAAAAATGTTGCATAAAAAAGTTGTAGATCTTGGAAAAATCTACAACTTTTATCCATGTCATTTTTTAATATAACCTCAAAATTTCAGAAAAAAATGCAAAAAATCAAAAAAAAATTTTTTTTT
>NW_019379497.1:231773-284101 GCF_000648655.2 Copidosoma floridanum
TTAAAAAATATTTATTTTTGAGAAATTGACAAGTAAAAAACAAAAAAAAATTTTTTTTTTATTTTTTGCATTTTTTTCTGAAATTTTGAGGTTATATTAAAAAAATGACCCATATAAAAGTTGTAGATTTTTCCAAGATCTACAACTTTTACGTTTAACATTTTTCAGTAGGACATCAAATTTCGCGTGAAATTGCAAAAAATACGAGATGTATCCATTTTCACCCCTTTTCAACCCCTAAAATCATCCCCTAACTTTCTTGGGCACATAACACATTTTCCTTATGTTGACTTTAACCCTTTTAACCATTTAAAAACGTAGGTTCCTCGATAACATTTTTTTGTTCTCCATATTCAAAGTGCCTGGACCAATATTTCATGCTAACTTAGTCGTTGTCAAACATTTCTAATACTCTAAAGTCCAACAGATTAATAATGTTACTAGTTTAAGGATTAATGTGTGTTGATAAATAAAAAGTTATAAAAGTTGAGCGTAAATTGTCATCAGAGTAATTGAGATTCTTGTTCAAACAAATCTCTTTCTTTTGAGTGGAACGCAACTGACTGTAAACGTGTAACTAACATAACTGAACGACAAGTATGTCAACGAATCAGCTCATAACATTAGCTTAAATTTTCACTTCTTTAATAATGAGGATAAAATTTAGAATTGCATTTATACTGACACTAAAAAAAAGACGCTTGTGACGCTTGAAAGAATGTGCTGGCATAAAAGAAAACGTCTGCAGTAAAGTCTCTGTGTTTCCGTCGTCTAATGTATTGGTTTGTTTTGGCGATCTGCGTTTCACTCACCTAACTGCAAGTGGTTTTGCAAATCTAATGCAATGGCGTGGAGAATGATGTTAATACCAATCAATTTATTTTGGCGATTGGTTTGTTGCTGACGAAGTAATGTGCCATTGCAGTGGGAAAAGTATGGATTATATCAACAGCTCACAGTATGTCCCATGTGCCTGGTCAAGAGGCAGTGCCACGCCTTATATACTATTCTCTACTAGTCAAGCCATATGCTTACATCTACATTTTCACTGTGATCTAGAATCACTCTTATAGGATATGAGCATGTACCACGCATGGCTATGTGCATTTGTCAAATCACAGTAAAGTGAGTATGATCTTGTATGTGACACCTGCTAGTTTGTCATAGTGTTTTCGGTGTTCTTTAGCTTTACCCAATGCTTAAACATGTGCTCCTTGTACGTCATAGTATTGTTCTGTTCGTCAAATTGCTCGAGTATTAAAGTACGTCTGAACCCTTTCATGTACTACTTTCCTAAATAACATCGTTTTAACTAAGAATACGCTGATAGTCTGATTTTTTTGTGATCTGGTAGGTACGTTCTAAGCATGGTTAAAATTAGTTGGGTTTTAATTTTTCTCATTCATCATTATTTATTAAAGTGACGAAGATTATCGTTATTAGTAAGGTTAAAATATTTTATAAACATCACTGTGTTTGTTTAATAATTTGTCATGTCGTACACTTGTACGAAATGAAATCATTCTTTATAATAAGGCGAACATTTCCGATCCTAATAATGTAGTATGAAATTATTACTTACCATCAAGTATGTACCAAAAGTTTAAGTAGTGGTATGGATCTTGTTCTTATGCCGGACAATCCACACTTCTTTCGTTATCATTTTCGTAAGTCGAGCCGATCTTTTCTTCTTAGTTGTTTGTTTCTGATTATATAAATGATTTGCGAAACTCATAATTAATAACGTTTGCGTTTTTAATATAATTTGTACTGTATATTTATAACTTCACTTGTTTAATGTCACAAAATACTATACATGTCTTGTATATTTTTAGTACTACTTTGTCCTTGTCCAAGTATACTATTACAAATCAATCTTCCTTTATATTAATGTTTACACTCATTTTTGATGGCTTGCGCCGTGTACTTATTAGCAAACTTACACATCTATGCGATAATACCATCCTTTTTTTCTCCGAGGGACAATGGCATGTACACAATATGACATTATGAATTTTTGATAGTTAGCAGGTGGTAAGAATTTGTTTTCAGTCCCATATTTTAAGTCTCAAATGCAACTACTATTAAAATAAGCTTTTTAAAATCAATTGTCATATTAAGTAATGGTTAATCAATTAAGACAATCATTCTGAAATGGTTTCAAAATCGATACCTTCAATAGCTTTAAAAATAAGCTTCAATAGCTTTACTAATGTATTATTGAACAAGCGGCCCCCTGTCTCTGGTTTGCTCAAGATTCATGAAGTGGAGTACTGTAGTGTGTTGTCACGTAATATTCATCGTTTTAAGTTAAAAGTTTTGCAACTATTCTAGGCACTTCTTGAAACAAAATAGTATTTGTTGGGAATTCAGGTAGTTTTTATTGAATAATAAGCTGCAAAAAATAAATAAATAGATAAATAACAATAATAATTACAATAATGCTAAAAAGTACCGTACATTTCTTACGCCATAAAATAGTTGTTGCCTCTAAAAAGTGCCGTAGATTTACACTGTCTTTTGTTATAATATATAAAAATAACAGAAAGCGTTACTTGTTGAAGCTATAAGGATTTAATATTGATAAAGATACGTAACTAAAAATTTTTTTTTTCAAATACAAAACTTTATTACCGGAGCAACAAAGTCCTAGAGACTCATCCCTCAAGTTTTAAGCACTATAATGAACACAAATACATGTTATTCTGTGTATTTAGACAGCTAAAAAATTTCAGGAATCAATATTAGGGTTATAATAGAATGCTGATCCATCACGAATGGATTATTTATTCGTTAATTTTTACACGAATGTTCGAATCTTGTTGAGTGTTCTGCGACAGTTTTTTGACACCTACAACTGTATGTATTTAAACCATTTAAAATCTTCCTAATTCGGCTTTTGTAACTCTCGGCGATGTTAAAAACTTTGATGAGCCCTATAACAGCTGGTTTTTACCAACTTTCTTGTTGTAATATATTTTTCACAATAGTGTGCGGAAAACACCCATTTTCCGCACATTTCTTGCGAAAAAACTTGTACGCAACTCGTGCGGGACGATTTCCCTCGTGCTACGCACTCCTGTGCTTAACTGGCACTCGTTCCCGTCAACTCCGACCACTCGTGCAAGTCAAACACGACTCGTGCGGGAAATCGTCTTTTCCGCACTTGTTACGTAAATAACTATAACGGCATGATTGACAAGGCAGTTTGACGTTAGATTGCCTTGAAAAGGACCGGTAAGATTAAATAGTTGCTTCCTGATTAAACGTTAAGAGTCCAGAAGGTTATGCATGGTTGTTGATAGTCAGGGTTTCCAGCTTCATGACGAACAACTTGTGACGTCTGCCATTAATGTCTGACTTGGTGCAATAGCCTTATAAGTATAGTCTTTCAGTAAAAAAAATTGCTGCCGAAATTAGTTGTAAAATGAATTTGTTGGCAAAAAAGTTTATCGTTAAATGGTCCTCAAAAAAACTAATAAAATTAATTGCTAGTTAGAAAATGACTTATCGTTATGACTTCTTCACAAAAATTAACTAATTCTCCGTCCTGGTCAACTATACGTAACTGTATGTAATTAATAGTGCGCCCAATGACTGTTAAATAAATAATTTGTGAAGAAACTTCAATAATTTTGTACTCTGGCGGGACAATTGGGAAAAACTCGTAAACTATATGAACTTTTTTTCCGTTTATATAAACTCCAGTAGTGATGTTGCACTTAACTCGTAATGCATTGACTTTGAAAAGAGCCACAGGTAAGTCTGAGTAATGGGTAACGTTATCTTCTAAAACTCGTTCAGTGAAACCCGAGAGACGGTCTATAAAATCTTTCGGTCCGAAATTAATCGTATGACTACAGATAATTACACTACGAAGTGTGTTATTGTTGGGTTGGATATCAATAGTTATATCGTAAGGCTGTAATACGTTCACTAAACATGACTCGATATCTCAAATTTGGTAGCTACCTATTAGAAAAACCACCACTTGATCACCTACGTAGAATTTATTATTACCTTCGTCAATATTTTGAATCAAATATAATGTAAGGAGTTTTACTAAGCCAATAACGTAGTTATGTTTTGGCGATAATGCGAGAGGTAGAAAATACTGCGCTTCTAATATAAAAGAAGTACCAGACAGACAAATATTAATATTTCTTCCATGACTGCTGAAGAGCAAATGAATGATTTCTGGTTATGACATCCTCTTACATACTTTTTGCCAATCTCTTTGATAAGAATAGCAAGCACCAATGACTACAGTTAAAACATTTAAAGTCTTGATATTTTTGATAGTTATACTAAACCTTTTCAACTTCCAAGTACAGTATTACATCCAAAATTGGCTGCAGATCGCCAAAGCTGCTAAAGTGAGTAACATTATTACCACATTCTTAATACGCTACCCAATGAGTCCCAGGACCATCCTTATCGTCAAGATTTACAATAGCAAATTCACGATATCGTGGTCCATTTAAAGGTTAGTTGCTTCACATGAAAACCCCACGAAAATTAGGTTTTTTCAGTTTTTTAGCGTATTTAAGTAAATCAATGTTGGTTAAAGCTTGATAAGGAATATTTCTTTTATTGATTTTTTTAGAAACCACTTTCATCATGGCTTATAGTAAACACCTAATTTCGTTTTATATGGTCGAAGTTTGAGACTTTTTTAAAGTGCAATGGCCTCCATAGTTTTATTGGGTCTTTGGTTTTCTCATCGCTGCTATTTAGTAGCCTTTGCTACAGTTTATACTTTTCAATATTTTAGCTACACCATTAGCTAGTGCACTCGTTGCACTCAAACCAGCAAATAAGAGTACAAGAGGTAGTATACCGTCAGTTGGAGTAGGGACACATGAGATACGTGGTATTTTTACACTTTTCTTACCACCTGCTTCACTAACAGCACTACGTGCCCCCTTCGAAGCTTAAGTTATAATATCAGTATTTCAGATGAAGCAATTCTAACCAATTTAACGGCTACTTTGGTGTCTTGATTCCTCTAAATCTGATATTAGGTTTCGCTTAAGACTATCGCAAGATTGTTGTTAATGTAAAACATGATCTCATACTTACGAGATCAAGAACTAATTTAAATGCAGTAATGCAATCGCAAATAGTGACTCACCGTGACGCTAACGCAGTTTGAGTAGAATGAGTTCAAGATAGAAATATTGAAACTTGAATGGCACATGTCCTATGTAGTAATGTCGGATTCTCATAAAATTCGATTGCTTAATTATTTAAAGAGTGATAAGTTTATACCTATGAGTATCTGAACTTGGGAGCTCTATGAATATCCACTTTTACTCACAACATCAAAACATATATGAACAGTCAAATTGTCCAATCAGTTGGAAAAATCACGATATGTAATTTTAGCTTTCCAGAAGAACCGTAAGAGTCAAAGAGGAGTTAATGCTAGTATGATTGATCGTTGCAACATAATGAATATAAAACTCTACTTAAATTCGCAATATTATGCCTATGGTGACCTCGATCTCGACACAGCAAAAAATCAGTTTGCATTGTTGTATGATATGGATGCTAATTTTCGAAATTTTTATCATGGTAAAGATCATACCCCACTGTTGAGCAAAGTCATATTCCTATCCCATATATCTCTTATAGTCATTGATTTCTCTAAGGGAAAAGAGTCCCCGAAAATGCTCCAGTTGATGTACGTTTGAATTTTGAATCTCACGATAATTTTTCTGCCAACACATTAGCGTATTGCTCGATTTTGCACGATCGCATTGTTCAATATAATCCAATGAGCAGAAATGTCAAGAAACTCATATAAAGTGATGGTGAGGGTAGATGGTGGTAGTGGGGATAAAGTTATAAAGGCTCGTGCCTAGCTCTCTTAACATCATTCGTCTAATATAACCGTCATGGAGAAAGCGTCAGCTGGAGCAGAGAAGAAGAAGAGAACAAGCGAAGACAAGAAGAGTAAAGAAAGTTTGAGAAGAGACGCGAGGAAAAAGAATCGGCACAGAAAAAATCTGAAGACAAATCTTTAAATAAAAAAAAAATTGTGGAATTGTTTAAAAGGCCATTCATATATCATAAAAGCAAACCATCATGGGACAAAGTTAGAGAGTGAAAAAAAAGAGTACGATAGAAAATAGCAAGAGTGTGAAAAGTCAATTGACAGGTACGTGAAATGGACTGAATAGAAAAAGAAAAAAGAATCGCAAAAAAGTAATGAAAAATAGTTATCTATTTGGGAGGAAAACATCAAGTGGAAAAAAGTATTATAGAGAGGAGTCATGTAACGATCCTAAGCACTTGTGAGCAATGATTTATATAGTAGATATGCGAGATTTTAAATAGCCTCTTGACAATTTATTTCTCAAGTAGTAGCTACACTACCACTTCATTCTGATGGTAAATGTATAGTATTTCTCTTCAAAGAGCCCTTTCCATGGCAACGACTCTTAGACAAATACAGAAGAGAATACTAATGGCTTAAACTTCGTTTCCACGGTATACCGTGGGAATCTGGAAATTTTTTGTACAATACTAAAGGAAAAATTCTATTATTATCATTAGAAAAAAACACCTACACATTGCTAAAAAAAGTGCATGTATTTGATCCACTGAGGAGACAATAGTAGGAAAGATTCAAATTTATTGTTCATAATATTACTGATTTTGACTCTCCTTCAACTGATAAAATAAAAATGGCCACTTTTTTTCCGCATTGCAGTGGGGCGTACAAGGTCAACTATGTGCATTATTACGTAAGACTGTACAAAAAGTTACTCCTAGATTTGCTTGAGTCCATGGAACAGGTGTGATTATTTCTTTTAGTGTTTAATACTTTAGTATTTAATACTATAAAAAATCATCCTAATTTTTTTTCTTTTTGCTACGCTTTTTAAAAAATTGAGATTTATTGGTTGTCCCTCTTAGGCAAAAGTGTTTGATTGGGGCTCTAATCAAACGTGCTACTCAATTAACCTTACGGACGTAAAAAATTTCATTAAACCACCTTATGGGTACAAACTGAAGTAAATACATGTTAAAGTTATTTTGAACCCGTCCTAAAGTCAAGCGCTCTGCCTCTGCGTGCTTCGCGCCGTAACTTACTCATAAAATAATATTTATACTCTCTAAGTTTTCGAAGATTACTTGAATAAACCGGTAAAGTAAAACGTGTTTTCGTTTTTAATAATTTTTGTTAATTTAAATTGCTATTTACTTTTTTTAAATTAATTTTTCAAATCTGCCGCTTAATTAATTATGCAATTAGCTAATAGCCAACTCTATTAGAGGCTTTCCTTTAAGGCCATTAAAACTTGAAGATTGGAAACTAACAAATACGAAAAACGATTGCTCCGATGCTTAGCGCTGCCTTGCATCCTCGTATGACTAAAGTGGGAGTGTATGTGCGCATGTGCACATGAATAAGAAAGATGTGGATTACCAGAACCTCTACATAAGGAGACTGCAAGCCGCAGAGAGCTCATGCATCTATGAGCCGTTGAACGTGAAGGGTCTCCTGAAGGAAAAGTGGAGTGAGAAAGCCATGGGGATCATTCTCTGTGTATACGTAGTGAAGCTCGGTATTTCTGCTGCTGCTGATGGGCTCCCAACTAATTCCAAGCAAAGAATGACTGCTTCGATGCTCAGCACTGCCAGTTATCCTCGTAAGAGTAATGAACGCATGCGCGTGTAGGTAATAAAGGTGTGACTTATACAGTGTCGATAATGCACGATAGTGGATCCATGCCACTAGTGGTAATGCAGATTTGTGTTACAATCAGTGGTTTTATAAAAGAGTTAACTTGAAAATTATTAAATTTTTACAAAAAACGTACCATTAATCATTATTATTTTTTTAATTAAAGTGTAACAATTAGTATTATTTTATTTTAACCACGGCTAAGCAGGGTTTGTAAAGGCAGTGAAAAGGCAGAAAGGGTGAGGGGTAGTACTTGGCTGTCCGAAGTCTCATTCTCATCCAGAAAGGATTCTGATTCAGTGAGGATTCTAGTCCAGTAAGGAGGATAATCCTGATTAAAATCCTCACTGAATTAGAATCCTCACTGGATAAGAATCCTCACTGGATTAGAATCCTTACTGGATTAGAATCCTCATAGCTTACCTACTGGGCAAGTACCCAGTAATTGCCCAGTAAGTACCCCACTCGGAAAGTGCCTGGCAATAACTTTTTTAATCGCCCGGGAAGGTCTCCACAAATATCTGACAAGTACTGAGGGAGTTCACAGCAAATGTCTGATATGTGCCTTATATGTGTTAAATAAGTTTTCGGCAAGAATCTGGAAAGGACTCTCCAAGTACCCAGGATGTACTTGTTATGTAGCTATAAAGTACCCATGAAGTGTCCAGCACACGCCTGCTGGGCGTGTTAAGAACCTACCAAGTACACGGTAAGTACCCTGTGAGTACGCAGCAAGTATCCGGCAAATACTCTGCAAGGGTCCGGTAAGCACCTGGAAAGTGCTTGGCAAATACCGGACAGTAATCCATAATGTGATAGAGAAGTGCTCCACAAGTAAGCGGGAAATAATCAGCAAGTACTTGAAAGTGCCTGGCAAGTACCCGGCACGTGCCTAGGATGTTCTTGTTATGTGTTTGGTGAGTGAATTGTATAGTACCTGGCAATTAATTGGGAATTAACCACCGATTGAACATCAAGTGCTTAGGAAGTGCCTGGAAAGGATATACAAACTATTTGCTAAGTGTCCTCCCAATGCCCACCAAATACTTATCATGTGCCCTTTAAGTACCCGTATATGTTTTGTTAAATGCCTCACAAGTTTCTGCTCATCAAGCAGCTGTGGCAAGTAAGTACTTGACAAGCGCCAGCTTTGTGCCCGTCATAAAACGTTCACCAATTGAGTATAAAGTACTTACCATGTTCCTAAGGAGTACGATGAGCACAGAAGGAGTTTGCTATGTGTCCACCAAATGTCCAAAAAGTTTCTGCCAAGTTCCCGCCAAGTATCTATCAAGCGCCTGAAGTGTATTTTTCAGGTGCTTACTGAATACACGAGAAATTACCGACAAGTAACCAGAAAGTGCTTTGCAGAAAATGTAATTTAAATCTCTGGGAAAAGTCTGATATCAAGTATCCGCCTAGAATTTAGAAAGAGTCTACTTAGTGTCCACTAAACGCCCAAGAATTTTTTGTCAAATACACCTGCCAAGAGCTTAAAAAGGGCAAGTGTCCGCCAAATTCCAGAAAAATGTCTGCTAAGTACTCAGACAGTACTGATAAAGAAGCTGCTACGTATCACCTAAGTGCTTACCCAATACCTGGTACCTGACGAGGTTGTCCGAGCTGAGTGTTAATTTTTTTACTATCTGACCAATTTTTATTATTTTTCATACATGAACTATACTCACAACTCGTACGTAGTACTTAAATCACTTTTTACCTCCTGTAACTAAGAAAATCAGCTTCGCGCAAAGAAAGAAGCATTTTTGGAAAATTATCGAATTTGAAGAATATTTATTGCTGCCAATCAAAATGAGACACCTGGTCATTGTTGTTGGTCGCGAACTGAATATCTTTTTAACCAAAATCATTATCTTTTTAACATGACAACGCTCGTCATTTACATTCAAACACATATTTCTTGTTTTACTACACATACATGACAGAAGAATTTTTAACATACTTTAGTTTATAATACATGCTCGATTGATCCAAAACATCTTCCCACCGTACAAACTTTAGATTTGTATCATATAATAAAAATGAATAATGTGATAGGAGTATCAGTAGCTCCATAAAGTCGAACAGTTCAAACTTATAATCGTGATGAATTGAATAGTCTACAATTAATAAGTGGGTTCATTTAATTCGTAGGAAACAAATTGACTTTAAAGACAGAGTCTTATATTTGACAAATTGTTTTTCAATATAGTAAGTTAACAAAATACAAGTAGAACATTGGGTGAGCAAGCATAAGTGATCCTAATTGCAATAGTTTTGAAGTATTTTTTAATGATATTAGTAAAATATATTTTCATTCGAGCAAGAATTCGTAATAAAAGGACCAATCTGTATTTAGGTATAATGTATCAATAATATTCATCCTCAGTCAAGTAAAAATCAGGTTTTAATAATATAGTACGAGTAACGAGTCCAGTTGCTAATTGTTAATAGTTGCTTACCTTGAAATACTTTTTATACGTAAATAAAACTAAAGAAACTTGTCTGCTTGCTAATCTCTGATATTGTTACAACTAAGAAAACATTTTGTAAAGGAATATTATTTAAAAAGAGTTGAATCCCTAATCGCCAATTTTTTCTTGTTTGAAGAAATATGTCGTTAAATAACTTCACTGAAACATAATTGGGCTCTTATCTTCTGATGCTTGCTCGTCTAAAAGCAAAATGAATTGATTAATGATACTGATAAACACACAAAACACACATTGTTCTTAGAACCTGGTCAGATCAACTTCAACGTATCTTTTACCTTCTGAACAATTAATAGTGATAGTTTCCAAAGCTACGTAATAAAAAAATTCGAAACTTGTTTAAAAAACATTATAGTCGCAGCATAATGTGTTACTAAAGGGTTGGCGCAAGGATCACGCAGGGGGGTGGAACCCTACTAGTATATACATTCAATATATAACTGTGGAGTTTTCATAGAGTAGCGCGTAGAACAATTTTTTTTAAGAAAACCATGTTTGAATTAAGTTTACGTGGTCAATGCCTTTTTAAATGGGAAGCAATGGAAAATATGTTCCGAGTACACCTATTTATTGGAAGGCAACGTAGCGAATGCTCATACGCCCGGCGTTGACACATTGTCATTGAGCTGAGTAGGAATGTTTATGGCTATACCTGACAGATGCATGTGGGCAAATGCGTCTGCTTGGTTTGCTAAAAGTTTAGTTAGATGCAAAGGTTAGACGTACAACATTGTCTGATCTACATCTTCTAAAGGGCCTTTTAAAATAGAATGTTAAAATAATGTACATTATTCATGACCTGTAAGGTCTGTGTTATAAATTACTTGTGGACATCAACCGTTAGTATTGGTGGCATGTTACTACTCAGTGTTTGATTACCTTATCTGATTAACAGAGACCTACTGTTATGAAAAAATACTTTTCAAAGTTTGTTCGGTAACATTAAAATTTGAAAAGAGTTCTTTCAATAAATGCGTCTTAAATCACTTTTTATTGTAAAAGTGATGTTATTTACATTTGTTAGAAAATCTTTCTCCTCAAACAGCTTTGTTATAACTCAATGCTCAAGTGTTTTCATAAATAATCTTTAGATTTGCTTTCTACAAATGATCATCGTAACAGTTCTAGCACCTCATGGTCTAAGATTACTATCTGATTTGAAGAGACTACAGCCAAAGTATAAAATGTGACTAAGCTATTTAAAGTAGTCTATCACCCACTGCCCTATCTACAATGCATCATCTGTTAGTGCATTCAAAATACGCATAACGCTTACATATAAAAATGTTTATTATTACGTTCTGCTGAGATATGGCAACAGTGTCGATCAGCTCGTGGTAGTTGGCATATATTTTCCATACACACGCACTTGCACATGGCTATATATATATATATATGTGGCTGCTCTGTTGCTAAATATTTGAGACATACACGTACGGAGCAGGCAAGGTACATAACAATTGTTAAATGATTCACAATTTTGTATTTATACTGGTGACCCAACAGTTTAAAAATTGTATAAAACGGTACGAATTGTAAATTATTTAACGGTATATTTCTCAGAATTTTCTTAGTTACTCAAGTAGCTTTTTTTGCCTATATTCGAAAAGTCCCATTGTAATCTGTCTTAAAATTGTAAACTTGTTGGTTTATCATCTTAAAAACCAATGTGGTAGGAATATTTGTTTATAATTTATTCCGAAAAAGAAAAATTTAATCTATAACATACATTTTTTTCAAGGAAACTAAAATTAAAACGTGGTGGGTGATAGATTATCTTGATTTCCAGAATCTATCATAAAAACAGACAGAATTATAAGTTTGTTTTTAGATGTCTTTAAACTGTAGTAATTCAAGAAAAGTGATGATAAGTATCTTTTTTGTCCTTTATGTATCCTTACCTTTATTACACCGCTTTTATTAACGTAATCAGTACCAAGACAACTTCGTCAGAATTTAGTACTTCAATTATTATTTTTGCAAATCAAATCAGAAAATGAGATGAGAGGCTAAAATTGCTTTAATCATCTCATTTAGATCAATGTTCGAAAAAAAAAGTTTTTGTAACTACTTTTGTAAGTCTTTACTCCATATTTACATTATTTTATGTATTTTAAATCATTTAGTTACTAGAAAAAATTATAAGATTTAGAATAATAGGTAAAACTGCTGTAAATACTGTCTTAATATTTCATTAAA
This sequence comes from Copidosoma floridanum, assembly GCF_000648655.2. Next base: position 244,161 of record NW_019379497.1, read on the forward strand.
AATAATGAAACGTACGTATGAAATACTTATTTACTCATCAGGGTATTAAATAATAACTGAAATTTGTCATAGTAATAGAATATTTCGTTGATGACTGTTTTTATTCTGTTAATAACCATCAATATAAAAACTGACGTACAAAGCAAACAAAATCTGTTAAACCATACAGAAAATTAATAAAATCATTATAAGTAAGTAATAGAAAAAAATTAAATATAAAAATAAATCACTTATAATAAGAAAATTGTACAAAGAAAAGTTTTAAAAAAATTATGTTTTTATAAGTCTATTCGGTGATACAACAAAAAAATCTTAAAGTGTACTTACTTCAGTTAGTGTGAGATTTCATGGTTTCACGACATTGGCCAGAGAGGGTGTTCTGAATCAATTGAGCATACATTTTAAAGTTAAATATGTAAAAATTCTTCTGTCATGTATGTCTAGTTAAATACGAAATATGTGTTCAAATGTGAATAACGAGCATTGTCATGTTAAAAAGATGTTGTTGATTTTGGTAAAATGACGTTCAGTTTGAAATCATCTACAATGACTAAGAGTCTCATTTTTTGGCAGCAATGAATATTCTTCAAATTCGATAATTTTCCAAAAATGTTTCTTTCTTTGAGCGAAGCTGATTTTGTAAGCTACATGTTGGTGCATTGGATGGAAATTACACCTATGCCGGGCATTCTCGTTAGAGACAACATAGAAGAGAGAAAGGAAACGGCTCCAGAGAAAACTCCAACAACACAGTACTGCAGCGAGTGCAGCAGTGACAGCGTAAGTGGAAGCAGCAGCATCTTGACGCAGAGGACGAGCTGCCACTGCCAACTCCCACACGATCTCGTTCGCCATACCGTGTTTCCGTCTTCTCGTCATCCTAATTCTGCGTAGTGGCAATGAGTTTTCGGACACCTTCTCCTCGTCCTCCTAATCCTGCTAAGTGGCAGTACGTACGTGTTCGTCATAACCTTGTCATCTTGAATCTGTCAAGCCACACTGCGTTCTCGCACGCCGTTCCTTCGTCGTACTGATCCTGCGTATTGGCAGTGCGTTCGCGCACGCCGTCTCCTCGTCAGAATTGTCGTCCTGATACTGTGTAACGGCAATGTGTTTGCGCACGCCGTCTCCTCCTCCTGATAAGCGGCAGTGCTTATGCACACGCCGTAACCTCGACATCTTGAACCTGTCAAGTGGCAGTGCGTTCGTGCATGCCATCTTCTTGCCGTCCCGATCCTGCTAAGGTGCAGTCTGATTCTGTTGAACGGCAGTACGTTTGAGCACGCCATCTCCTTGTCATCATTATTCTGCCGAGCAGCAGTGCGTACCCGCATACTGTCTTCTTGCCTTTTAATTTTTTTTTTCTTTAAGAGACAATGCGTTTTTTCATGCTACGTCCTCTTCTTTCCACAACCCATACACCTGTGACTGCATTCAGGTCGTATACACTACGTTAATATCTGACGTTATTCTGTAAAAATAAAGTAGCGGAACAATTGTGCGGATAATATTCTTATCTTGACTATGTAAAGGTGTAATGTATTGTATTGCATCTCGTACGTCTTTGTTACGTAGTGGTAGCATAATTACTTGTTACTCATGCAATTTTGTGTAAAGCTTTGTTGTTTCCATTAACTTCTTGAATAGCGATAATAGAATCAGAGTAACTGTATGTACTGTAATCTTGAGTGGGAGCATTTAACTTTGATTTCATTCGAACAAGTTCTACGAAGCAAAATACAACTGAAATGTAAATTATAAGTTATCGGTCTATGAGCAATGAGTCTGAATTAGATTTGCTTCTAAATATGACAATCTCGTCAGCCATGTCACTGACTGGTGATCCACCGTAAGGATAGTCAAAAAACGCATGGCGAAAATGCTGATTCGGTCGGTGGTCACGTGATACAGGATATCGGGTTTGCAACGGGAGGGGAGCGCACCCCGAGCGGTGAAGGACCCGGAAATTTATTCTGAGATCGAATTAAATCGCGATGGCAGGGATACGCTTCTCAGGTAGTGAAGGTCTGAGAGTGCTGTCGAGACGAAGCTTCTAGTGAAGGAGGCCCAGATTTCCTTGGCGAGAAGCCGTATTTAGTTGACCTCATGCGAGCAAAGTATTCTTTTGTAGGTTAAGCATTTATAGGTATTACTGAACTTTTGCCATGCAATAATCTATGAGCTTTTTTTTCTTCTTGAAACTTACTGTCGACTTTCTCATATTTTTACAGCCTTACGATATTATACGCTTAGATGTCTTCAATCACATTTTATACAAAGAAGTGTATTCTTGTTAGTAACCAAACTGATTTATTTCTGGATTATCTACAAAAATTTTTTCTCTAAATTTCTTTTAGTCATGCTTAGTTTATTGATGACAGTATTCAGAGCAGATTTGATCGGGCCAGGCTCTTGCTAATAGAATTTTTATTGAGAGATGTACATTTTTTATTTATTGTAATCTGAAGTAATGTAAATTAACTTTTTTAATAAAAATTTTTTAATTTCAGACCAATTGTAATCATAGTTACTATTAGAAATTTTGTAATATATATACTTGACAAAAATAATGGGCTTCGAATAAAAAAGTTTTAATTTTTCCAATCTTTTTTGGAAATTTCTTTTGTAACGATAATAGGAATAGAAATAAACTTTTTAATAGTATTGTTCATGTACACTTTAAGAAATCATCTAGAAATAGGAAAAACTTAAATACAGCCAAGTTAAGGCCATGCTTGTATACTAATTTTCAATTATGTAACTACGGTGTACTAAATTTAATTAACTAACTTTTTTTTAACATTAGCAAAACTTCCTGCAATACTTACATTTGTAGGGTCATAAAATAATATTTCTATCAATACGTTTTTTTTTCTATAAACGAAAAATCGTGCAAAGTAGATTATAGTACAGTGAAATCCAAGTACTTTAATTCTTGATGAAAGTATTAAATGAGTGTTAGGTGGTTTGAACTGTATTGCAGGTTATGAAATTATTCTATAACTTTATAGTCTCTAACAGTTTCGAAATACAATACATGTATGAATGAGAAAATTCACCATTGCTCTTTTGTTAACCATTTTTTTAATGCTTAAAAAAACTTTACATGTTGTATTACATTTAAAGAGTTCATATTAATTGTCATTATTGCTAGCTCATAAAGTTTTTCTCTTTAGTTTTCTCGAAAAGTGTCTAACAGCAATCTAAAGCAATTTAAATTTAGTATCTTTATGTCAAAGATGTACTGAATACATCAAAATTTTTTACATAAAAGCCTTTATCCGTTTCATAAAACAACTATCTTTAAAAATTAAGATAGAATAACAATAGTTTTATTTGCGAAATTCTTTTACATTTTCAGGGTTTTTTTTATATCATTATAAATAGGAAAGGCTTTCCAATAGCTTTGTGTACATCAGCCGTAAGTAATGCTGGCTCGAATTATATTGAGCTTGAATGAAATAAAAGCAAATAGTGTTTTGATATGAAAGGACTGGATTACAGCCTTACTTCAAGACGTTTACTTTCCTTGTAAAACTTCAATCAAAAGCTAATAAATTATACTTTTAAGGTTGAAGTGTCAGCTACCAGAACATGACTTTCTCAGTAATAATTTTTTTTTTTTAATTTTACCAATTTTCAATACATATATGACACTATTAATCATTAATAATTCTTTTTTTTTATACTAAATGAGTAAAATCACGCACTTACATTTATGTATGTCTTATTTTCAGAGTTTTCGAGCCACGAGCTCCCTTACTGTATTAAAAACTGTTAATTGAAAACGATGTAACTAAAAAAAATGTTTACATATTTATCATGTATATAAAATACGACTAACGCCCTTCCCCATTGACGATACAACTGAAAAAAAAAATCAAAACTTATCGTCGACAATCTAATGTAAAGTGTGGTCTTACAGGATGGGACTTAAAACACTTATTTTTATCTACTTAGTTTCAGCTGTTTCATAAGAAGTTCAAAATGTGATGGTTGCTAAAAACTTGCTTTACAGCAAAACTTTTAAAAGACTTGTTTATATCGCTGGAAACGTACGCTTCCAAATAGTTTCTATCAAACATAAAATCTTATTTAAAGTCACTTTTTCATTTGGTCACCATTTCTTAATGTTAGTGTTACATAGTTTGCCTTAAAACTTGTAATAATATTTCAAGTATCATTTACATATAATTTTTGAAAAAGATCTAATACGTAATGGAATTCATACGTTGAGCTAAGAAACAGTTAATAAAGAAAAAACATTTCGGTCAATATGATGTTTATTATAAATTCTATCTATGAATTTACCTCATGTTAATTATGAATTACCGTATAATTAACTTTCTGCTTATATTTTAGAGTGTAGAAAAATACTAGACTCCTAAAGCTGATAATCACGATATTGACAGTTCCAGTGACTAAAGAATGTGCATGTTTACTCATTGCCATAGACTTTTGTTTAGCATAACTGTATGGGTACTTGATTATGACTTGTTAAGCTTTCGTTTACTCTGTATCGTACTAAAATCAAGCAATAGTTAACAAAGTTTTTTTATTATGTTTTAATTGTAATTTTTTTTTAACATAACGAACAAATATAGTGATAAGCATTAAACTTATACAATGTTTTTATTTCAGAAAAAGCATTAAAAAATTGTTGGAACGGTTTGAAAATAATCTTAACTACTAGAATAGTTGCACTCAAAATTGACAATAACTCTCAGAAGATGCTTAATCAGAAGATATCCTTGAAATTATGTAATACCTGCTAATCAGTTCCTTTGATACGTATGTAGTTAATAAAAGTTTTTGATGATTATTCCTAAGGAATCAAATGTTATTCTTTCTTCTTGAAATGTCCTCTTCTATTTGTTTATACCAATGATTAACTACACAACCAACACACATAGTGATCGTGTATGCTCTGATCTTACTACCCTGTAAGTATTCATTTTGAAAGATAATGTCTCGTCATAGTTTCCTAATATCATTTATTTAAAAAAATGAAATAATATGTATACCAATGTTTATACATGTATGGTATGGGGAAAAAGTAGATAACTCTTATCTTAAAGAAACTGTGAGTATAAGCACGATCATCCTGCTCAGAGCACTTACACTTGTTCAAATTACTTTACAAAATCTGTAATTGAATACAAATTCTTTTTTAGAAAGCTTCAACAAGAATTCGAGCTATTCGTTATGCGCCTATGTCAGGTGGGGCCGTCGAGTGAGAGAAATTATCTCTCGCTAAGATCGCCAGAAGGCACGGAGCCTTATAGAAAATTTTTTTAATAAATTTAAAAAAAGGTTATCAAGAGTAAATTGACCAAATGAATCAGTCATTTAAGTGTGCAGTAATAAATTTTGTTTGGTGTTGTCATGTGTACCACAAGATTGGAAAAAATAAAAACTGAGATTGCGACTATGATAACATAGCATATATAAGTGCATTATATATGATTACACATTATATATGATATGTGTAAAGCTTAAATGATACAGGTAATCCACGGAAACGTAATGTAAATGTATAAAAGTTAAACTAACCTGTCATTAGTATTTATGTTTATTAAACACTGTGTTGTGAAAAATAGATAAATGTAAGCAGTACTTGTGTTTCTTAAGCTCCACACAACTGTAAGCATGTATATGCACTCATATATGCTGTGTTATTACGGTCACAACCCAAAACAAAATTTATAACTGTACACTAACATAATACACGATCAAATCTCCGACTAATTTGGTCAATCCACTTTTAACAACCTTTTTTTTAAGTTATTGAAAAATGTTCCTATTAGGCTGCATGCATTATAGCGATCTTAGCGAGGGACAATTTCTCTCACTCGACGGCGCCACCTGACACAGGCACACAGCGAATACTTCAATGAACTAAGTTAAGCTTGTAAATAATTTTATCACACCACAGTGTCATAGAGACCTTTTTTTTGTAGATAAAGAATTTTGAAAAAAAATCTCCGTATCTTAAAAAATTTTTTTTTTCAACGGACAGCTAAGGAACATAGGTTTATAAGAAAATAAATAAGTAATTAATACTGGGCACTAGAGTACAAGATAAAACGGTCCTAATCTAAGCTTAAAAATAGTGTATGAAAATCATAACAAGTTACATTTTTTCTAAGAAGTTATCAAAATAAATGAATGCAAATTATGAAAAATAATCGTCATAACTTTAATTTGAATTAAAAGACTACTAGAATAAACAATGACGTATAATATTATAGGTAAAAAATACGTAGTAGTTAACCTGAAAAGCAAAATTTTCCTATAAAAAGTTAAACGTAGCTATTGAATTATATGGTCAAAGTAAACTTTGACTAGGGAAGATGGATTTTTGTAAAATACAGATTATTATTATTTGAATCAATTTTTAAAGGGCCAATTAGTTAACTCCAGTAGTCCGAACATCAAATAAATATATGTTTGTTGAAAATTTTTTTAACACTTAAAGTTTGTAACGGAATGTACTAAATATACTAAATTGGAAAGTCTTAGTCACAAAACTGATGAAATAAAAAAAAGAGATGCTTAAATCAAAGTTGTATTTCTTAGCAGTGACATGCATTTTAGAATTTCTTAATGAATTTTTTTTTTAACAAAATCTACGATACGATTCCAAATAATGGTAGATATCATACATTTACCTTTTTACAACCACACATACATGCACAAATATCTAGTTTTTGTAATTATTTTCTGAATATATATTTTTGTAGAAATCATTACAATGTTTTTTTATTTATTTATTTGAAAAAAAATCCTTAAAGACTTACAAACAAGTGAAATATTAATTTATTCATAAAATGGAATTTTAACTATCTATAAAATTAAATTTAAAAAAAAATTTTGAGGGAGTTGAAATCCTATTTTCTGGTAATGATAGTTACGTAAAAATAAAAATCCAAGGTTTATCAAAATCTCCTGACCAAATTTCAAAATGTCATCATTTACATTGAAATGCACCTATACATCTCTTGTCGTGCACACGAGAGGAGCCCATGATCGCCGCTTGAAGAGTCAGCTGCTCTACACTGAGAGGCTTTCCGAGAAGCCTGTCACCTTTACTTGGCTTCTCTTTTGGGCGTTCATAAGTAGAAGAAGTTGTTACACTGGGCGAATAAAACGAGTTAGTGAGTTGTTTTTGGATAACTTCTCGTTGCTGAAGCAATAAATCCCTTGTGGTGGCTTCACATACGTACTTGTCTCTATTTCCTAAATGAAGTATCCATATTTTATTGATATTTTCATGTGATATCGTATTACTGTGGTATCTGAATGACACAGCCCCGTTAGTTCTGCATGCCGTCAAAGATTAAACTCTTTTCTCTTGTTCATGAATATTAAACAGGAGAAGCTAGCGATCTAATGGGGTGTATGTGCTAGGAGGTTTGATTTTAGTATTAAATTAATAAAAGGTAGAAAAAAGGGAAAAACAAACAGAGTGACCATGTATGTGAACATATTTTAATTTTGCGCAAGTCAGCGCTGTTCAAACGAAAATAGCATTAGGTCACTTGTTATGCGTTTTCATGAAATTAACTTGAATTTTGATTTATTGGCTACTAAGCAAAACTTCATTGAATTTTTCTCGATTTCATATGAGCCCCGCGTAAGAAAGAACATTATCTTATGATTTATGCATTTATTGGTACTGAAGAAGAAATCATATTGCTGAATGTGAATTTACATTACAATTGTCTGTCATTAATTGTACAAATATTTACTCTAAAAAGTGATATTTATTTATTGGTTTACGAGTCGTAATCGTTGTTTAACTTTCTATTTAGCAGCCATTTTGTTCAGGTTTGAATAAGACCCAGTAATTGGCGTTTTTGACATGAGAGATTTCTTATGGAGTCAACTTAAAGTCCTTGTATTTTCCTGTACCATTACAAGTTTGAATGTATAAAAATTGATTCATAATTATTTTGTGTTTCTTTTATGCACCTTATACTCCTGGTCTCAGCCCTACATATGTTCCTTTATAACAAAATTGAATATCTGTTTTACTGAAACGATCCAAACACACTCTTTCCTCACCCAAAAGAACGAAAGACACGAAATATGTATATAATTACTTAAACATTTAATGTATTATGGAGTCTTAATGTGAAGGAAAATCTTATGAGCCATTTTAATAAGAGAACTAACTTATTATTAAGTTACTTTAAAATTATGATTAATAATGACATGTCACATGCACGTAAGTATTCATGTAAAAAAAAAATCATTTTTTCACACAAAAATTGATTCAGTCAAACTGTGCTCATAAAAAATATGTGTATATATATATATATGTGGTATTTCAAAGCAGGCTTGTTTGGCTGGAGCAAAAGACTTAGTCCACGTAGCTACCTTCAATTTTACCTGTAAAGTACAAGATTTTATATTTAAGTTGTAAGAAGTGGGTGGGGCTTGGCTTAGAGGTCTGGGTAGGGAGCCGTGCTTGCTAGGGTCCGAGCATTCGCTATCCACCAACTATTTTCCTCCGTAAAATTAACAGGACACATTACATTACATCTTCTTCACAATATTCTAAGATTTCTTGGAATGGTGATGATAGAATATCCTAAAAATTATAAATTTTAAAAAATTGATTAACTTTTAATTGAAAATAAAATGAAATAAATTAAAATTTTTGATACGCCCTACATGAGGAACTCCAGACTCCTTGAGGAACTGCCTCGATGCATACACTTACTTGCAAGAGTACGCAACAGTTCTTTTACGTTGGTAGTTTTTTACAAACAAAAAACATAAGTCATACTTATTAAAATTATCAATTTTATTTCGGGAAATAACTAATGGGATGAACTTTTCGTATAAGTTTTAATAAAGTCTAAGGACTTTTCTCGATTAAAGTCAATAGACTTATTAATCAGAATATATTCTAATGAAATTGAAACAATTTAAAATAATAATATAATATAACTCTCTATATAATCAATCTGTTTATTTGATCTCTGTGGTAATTTCATTCCAAAATTTTTTTTTTGTTCACTGTTCTTCGGCAAACATAACAGTAGTATGCACGGGGCTACTTAACAACTAAGATCATGATAGTTATCTCTTTAGATCAATTTACTTAGCACTATCATGGAGACGGTAGCACAAAGTGCATGAATCCTGTGGTTATCATATACATACGTATACATACGTAAGGTACTATTAAGTACATCTCTACCTGCAACGTTGTCTTTATCATTGCTGAGCACGTCGATATAAAAAGATGGTCACATGATCTGTAGAGATGCTTAGCAGTCCCGTACTCACTGTTGTCCCTCTGTATCGCGTTATCTTTTCGCCATGTTTTCATGTATATTTAAACTATATCGATCCTTGTATGACGATGTGTTATATTTCTTTCTGAGTCAATTATTAATTTGTTATTGACGGCATACGTTATGAATAAGTATAGAAGCAATTAATTTGTTAGTGTGAGATGCTTTTAAACTCAAAAAAAAAATTTTTTAACCGAATCTTTAAGTAAATAACTGAGATATTGAGAGTCATAATGCCAAAAAGTAATAGTTATTATAAGACACTATGTTAACAGCCAAACTATTAAATAATAACAAATCTTGTTTTAATCCATGTAAGAACGCTATATAAAAATAGAGGTTATTCATACAGTTAATTTTTTCAAAACTGGTAGTGGATGTAGTGGCTCGTTGAGAAAGCCGGTTTTGAAGGAAAAATTAGCAGGAGATCTGTACAACTCACCAGCGTGCGAGGCTGATGACGAAGTAAATAGTTGTTGGCAACAGCGTCTTGTTGTGAAACCCAACAGTGAGAGCAGCCAAATTGTCCTTCCTAAATAACGCAAATCAATGAATTACTGGCAAGTAACTCCGTAATAATCCCTATTTATCAGCATACTATCGCATATATCTAAGTTTTTATCAAAAGGTTGTATTGCTCAATGTAAAAAGTAGTTATGATGTTAAATCCATAAATGCTTACTCAAATATTACCTATCTACAGAAGAGGTCTTTGGAATATAACTGATACAAATCCGAATTTTAATTTTACATCTTAAATTGGTGCTGCACGAATTTGTTTCTCAAGTTTATTCATTTATCTGTAGGGTGCGATATTTGAATAAAGTTCTAAGTAAGTTTGTACGTTTTTTTATTACAGTACGACAAGAATTTTACTGTTATGATTATGAATACAATTTTTTTTTTTTTTGTATTTTAATGCGAAAATTACCGGTTGACAATAAAAAACTTTTTACACAGTGTTATTGTTTTTCAATAAAAATCGGTGCAACCCTAACATTGGAATACATCAATTGGGTATGGCAAAAAACAACTGGGCAAAAATATTTTTTTGTCTACGGTAAGATTATTTTTTCTTCCGCTCTCTCCCACGTTTTTCTGATTTTACGATGTAACTATTATTACTTGAGCTTTTATACATGTTATATATAACATGATACAAAGATAGGAAAATACACAAATTATTTGATGATTCACCAATCGAATACCGATGTAATTGTGAAGATTGGAAAAAATTAATGTGGAATTATAGTTCATTCGATAAATATAACTGTTACTGTTATTTGGAGAAAAAAAGATTATAAGTTTTTCATTGCATCTCAGTTATCACTTTATTTACATGTGGCAGCTGCATCTATTTTGCAACTACTGCATATTTTTAAAATTAGTGTCGTCTTTCTCCTATAAATAAGATTATGGAATTAATTATTTCCACTAAAGTTTCTTTTCAGTCGGTCGGAACCAACATCCAACAGCATTATGGTACAGTCATATGCATTACGCATTACTGCGTAGTGCGAGGTGAAGATCTTCGTTCACGAACACGGGTCGTTGGCAATGACCACGAAAGCCGAGGGAATAACTATCATTGGCCGTCAAAGCTTCATGGCTTTCTTTTCAACGTGGAAGAAGACGCGCATGGGTTTCGATGAGGAAGAGCGCCGGCATGCCGAAGAGGCCTGACACTTCGAAGTAGAGCGCCGCAAACAGTGCGAAGCGGAAACCAAAGTCCGGCGGCTCCACCAGGAGACTGAACGCCTCTTACTGAAAGCCCGCTTCATAGAAGCTCAAGAGGGGGAGAAAACCGCATGCCTCGTCCGATGCTACATGTGCGGGCTGAAAGGGGTCAAGCGCTCCAAGGAGTGCCCGAGGCACTCCGAGCACTACCACTTTAAGCGCGTGGATGGAGACTGGGTCTGTAAGTGACCCATGGTGTCTAGCATCAGCTGATCCACGGCAATACAGCGGCCAAAAACGTACCGCCGTCATCGAGTTTGGTTTTGGTTCATATTTTTTTTATTATTATAAATTTTTCTTCTCTTTTTTTTGTCCTTCTTATAATTTCCTTTTTTTAGTGCCCTTTTTTTTTTTTCCCCATTTAAGTTTTAACCTCAGCCCTTCCTGGATGACGCTTAGTATAGTATCTGTCAAGGCGTGACTAAGAGGGCTGGGCCTAATTGAAGGAGACACATATGAGCTCTAAAGTTGTTTAGCATAGATTGTTTATTTCTATAGGAATACATGATGAGAGCGCTCCGCATGACGCTCGTTCGTTACTGTCTATTTCGCTCTTACGTACGTAATCAGGACTTGCTACATACACTACAGTCTTCCCCTTTTAATTCGAAATACAGAGTTATAATTTTGTTATTTTTTACAATATTTACAAACTTAAAATTAGCTTGCAATCTTTGTGTCGTCTTTTTGTCGCGATTTGGTCGTCTCGAGGTGTGCTCATTATCTTTGCACGACCGATTAATCTTCGCAACTACATTGATCAGGCTTACTACGGCTACTGTCACACCAGTGATGCAATTGATTACTTTGGCGTTTCTGAACGTCGTTTTCGTATTTAAATTATATTAAATAATTATGAGAAGATAACTCCTTCACAACTTTTTTCTTCATTCATTACATTACGATTTTTACGAAAATTCCTCGCAAGCACTTCTTCCCCTATTATAAACTTTTCTACTCTCTTCCCTTTGTAATTATTAACTTAAGAGTCTTGTTTCAAAATAACAACATTTTTAATTTTAGGACAAAGCTCATGTAGAGGTGTTCGTTACTCTTAATTAAATAATAACCCAGCTGGTGATTCACCCGTACTTGTACATTTAGAGCTTCGGTACACGAACAAAAATTGTTGCAGTGCTGAATGTATACTAACTCAATCGCTGCTTACAATACTTTAACCTTTCGTTTAAATATTTTCACGAAATATTTGTTAACGGCTGCGCCGCTCGTCGGCGGGTGATACGGCACTGAAAAGGTTTATTTAATGCCTAACTCCTTGAAATATTTTTTTGCACTCATTACTAGTGAACTGACTGCTATTATCAGATACAGCGTGTATTGACAATCCGTGTGTGGCAAATATTTTATTGGATACGTAAATCGTAGCATTTGTAGTCGTTTTGTTCATCAAAAATATTTCTGGCCATCTTGAGTATGCATCTATTAATAAGAAATACATGTGACCTAAAAATGGTCCCGCAAAGTCAACATGAGGTCTCTGCCAAGGACGATTTGGCCATCGTAGCCAAGGCGTTAAAGTCATAGTTTTGAGTTTATCATTAACTTGAACGCAAATTTTGCAACCTTTTGCTTTTTTTCTATCATCATATCAATATTAGGGCACCAAACAATCGACCTTGCCACCGACTTCATTCTAACAATGCTGAAATGATTTACATGTAATTTTTGATAACTTTAGCTTGCATTGTTAACGGAATAAATACTCTCCAACCCCACATTAAGCAACCCCGTTTGACACTCAACTTATTTTTTCGAACAACATAAGGTCTTAAGTCAATTTACCATTTACTAATTTTTCTTTCAGGCCACCCTTCGTTTATAAAACGCATTACTTTTGACAAAATTACATCTTATGAAGTCTAAATTAGTTTGAACTACAGAATGCAAGTAAGTATATCCAGCTTTATTTTTAAATCCATCTGATTTATTATTGCTTTGCTTACAAGGTAATCTTGATAAAGCATCAGCAACTATATTTTCGTTGGAAAGAGTGTGCTTAGTTTTGTAATCAAAGGCCGATAAAAAATATGCCCAATTTTAGAGTCTACTTGTTGCCATTTGAGGAACCCCTTTTTCATGCCCAAAAATTCTTTGCAATGACTTGTTATCTGTTCTTAAAGTAAACTGTCAAGCGTAAACATAATCGTAAAATTTAGTGATACCAAATATAATTACCGCTGCTTCTTTATTGATCTGAGAATAATTCACTTGTGCTGGTGTTAAGCGCCAAGATGCAAAAGCTACTGATTTCTCTCCATCGTCATAAGGTTGACTTAAGAACGCAGCTAATTGATAGGGTGACGCATCGCATGTCAAAAACAAGGGCAACTTTGGATCGTAATTTACAATTATTTGTGCTAAACTTAACTTAATTTTCTCGAAAGCCGTTTTGCAAGCTTCATCCCACACCAAATCTTTATTATTATTACATTTATATAACAGTTTCAAATTTTCTGCTCTATCTTTTAACAATTAATTATAATAATTTATTTTTCCAATGAGTAGAGTAAGATCTTTCTTATTTTCCGGACTTTTCAAATCTAATATCGCTTGGTACTTTTATTTGTCAATGTCAATTAAATTTTTAGCAATTCTGTAATCCAGGTATTTAATTTATCTTTAAAAAAATTATATTTACTCACTTTCACACGTTACCCTCACTCGTATAAAATCGACAAGAATTTTTCCAGATTATTTAAGTGCTCTCTTGTATTTTTACTGGCAATTACAACATCGTCCACTACTATAGCTATATTAGGAATTCCTTTGAGTATTTCTTCCATTTTCAACTGAAAAATGCCTAGCGCCGAGCTTACACCGAAAACTAAATATTTATACCGATACAATCCTTTGTGTGTATTTACAGTTAACAATGGTTGTGAGACTACGTCGACGGGCATTTGCAACTAAGCTTCTTTTAAATCAATTTTTGAGTATTTTTTACCGCCCTGTAACTTAGCTATCACATGATCAAAATTAGGTACGGGGTGCCTTTACTAGTTGAGGGTTAATTGTGATTTTGAAATCAGCGCAAATCTGAATTCCGTCATCTGGTTTTAACACCGGTACAATCGGTGTTGTCCATTCGCTCTTTTCAATTTTTCCTATCATTCCCTTTTTTCCAATCTATTTAATTCTACTTCAACTTTTTCTTTTAAAGCAAATGGTACTGTTCTTGCTAAAAGATATTTTGGTTTGCTGTTATCTTTTAAATCAAGTTTAACTTTACCTTTTGTAAAGGAACCTTTTGTCTTGAAAAATACATCTTTATATTTATCAAGAATTGCCTTTACATCAGCCACTACTATTTCCTTAGCTTCTAACAAATTTAAATTCAATTTCTCAAGAAATTGCTTCAATCCCATAGCTTTGATTCAAGGCCTTTTGATTATTGCTGGCTCAGTTGTCTTCGTAACGTACACGTTGGCAGCAGAAACAATACCATTAGCTTCTACCTAAACTTGACACAACATACCTATCAATCTATACAGAAATTAGTAGTGATTCACCAACATTATATCGGACTCATACATTTCTACGTTCTTGAAATACTCATTTTGTGTAGAAGCCGTGATTATAGACATAGCGGCTCCGGTATCAATTTCCATACGAATCTCAATACCATTAAGTTTCACGGATAGAAACTCGGGCTCGACATGTGTCTTTCCGTGTACATAAGACGTAATATGGTGCAAAGCCTACGACTGGAACATAGATCGAATTTCGCTCGTGATGAACTTATCTGAGTCGCTTTCATTATTTTTCGCGTCCAAATAACTCAATATCAGATTTTCTCATTTGTTCTCATGCGCCTCTCTTTCTCTACGTACCCGACTTAAATGGCCACGCCGCTTACAAATATTGCACGTCAACAATCTATACTCACATTTACGTGCAAAGTGATTCGGTTTTCTACAGCAATAACACATCTTCGTATCACCTTGTGCTGTTGTTGACGATCTCGGTGCTTCTTGAGTTCATGATGCCGACTTTTGTCTTGGCTTTCTCTCTTTTTCTTTTTGAAACTGCCCGCCGATTTTGCTACGTTTTGAATTTTCAAAACGATATTTTCCTCTTTTTCCAGCAATGCTAACTTTATGCAGATCTTCAAAATGATTCCCGACGGACCCTGGCAATTTTAGTTTATCTGCTCCTCCAATAGCTGCTTCGATCGCCAATGCCTTCTTAACAGCATTATCAAGTGTTGGTGATTGGATTCTCAAAATTTCCGCAATTATGTGCTTTTTAAACCAGTAACTAACTGATCCAACACTTGTTTCTTTAGGTTTTTGAATTTGCAATCATTGGCTAAATTTTTCAAAGCTGCAATATATTCGCTGATGGTCTCGTTTTCGTTCTGTACTTGTTGGTGAAATTTAGATCAATGTACCAGATACGATGCTGGTGGTTTGAGATGGTCTTTCACTAATTTGACTATTTCATCAAACGACTTCGTTCCTGGCTTGTCAGGCTTACAAATCTTATCAATGATATCTTACGCTTCGGCACTCACTTTGCTTAACAAAATCGCACGTTGCTTGTTTTTATCCACCACTTCATTAGCAATAAATTACTGCTCCATGCGATTGATAAATTTTTCCCAATCGTCTTTTTTAATATTAAAATCTAAATTTACCGATACTTTCATCTTGTTTTTAATTACCGTTACTTCTTGTACTCATTTTTCGTTAGGATCTTCCAACTTAGCTTTTATGTCCTTTCCAAGCCCGGCTTTAACTGAATTCTTCACCCATTCACAAAAATTCACCCTCAAGTCTTCTAACTTTTCTTCAGTTGATACTTAAAGACCATTTGCAATGTATACTTTAATTAATTCTTGTTTACTTAATTCTTGGATCAACGTTGTGCCAGTAACTTCGGCCATCTGCTCTCCACTTCGTTTTTTTTTATTTTTTTATTTTTTCTTATGATTGAACACTTTTATTGTTTCGAATACTTCACTTATTTACGTATGCTTTATTTTCTTTTACTTTCCGTTTACCGAATTATCTTCACCAATTGACCTCGTCGCCACTATAGTATCTGCCAACGCGTGATTAAGAGGGTTTGGCTTGATCGAAGGAGACACATGTGAGCTCTAACGATGTTTGGCATAGACTGCTTATTGCTATAGGAATACATGACGAGAGCGCTCCGCATGATGCTCGTTCCTTACTCTGTTTCGCTCTAACGTACATAATCAGGACTTGCTACATACACTACACCTAGAAGGTAGAGTTTAATACCCCGGTATCCAACGTTTAGTCAGGGGGTGTCACGGTGAGACACCGTGAGGCCGCCTACAGCAGCATAGGTGAGTAGGGCCAAGAGGAAATTCAGTTTGAAGCAATAGATAGGAAAGGGGTAAGAGAAAGGTAGGAAAAATGAGGAAAAGGCCGAGAGTGTTCAGATTAGCTTGGTGCTGCGACGCCTGCTAACTTGAGCTGGTACTCCTCGATTACGCCACAGCCACCAAGGGGGAGAGCGTTTCAGAGACAGCAACTTTGTACCAGCGTAGTTATTAGTACCTGTCTGCAGGTATATTTATTGTAAAGGGCAGTGGCCCTCGATTAGCCCACGTGTGTTTGCCCGTTTGGCGATTTTGCGTCGCAAGCTCGTCGAGCAACTACGCTCAACGTGTGTTTATATACATGTACACATAAATACACACACCTACATCCGTAAGTACCTTTTTTGTATTAAAATTTTTTTTTTTAATATATTATTTTTTAATAAAATTATACTTGTGATTGCTAATTTCATAATGTGCCCAATTTCTCTTGTGCCGTGCTTGCGATAGTCGTGAGAAGCGACGATGACACAAGTCGCCACAATGCTTGGCCCTGGCAGTGTCTCTATGAACGAGATCCATGTATATCATACACAGGGGGTGTCGCTGAGGGTATCCCAGCAACACAGGATTAGTTGAAGTGGAGGATTCTGCCTCGCAGATCTGCATCGTGCGTATACCTCGTAACAAAGTACATTAACTTTTAATTACACCTCATCCTGAAATCAGGCCTTTGCACTTTTTGGTATGGAAAATAGCATGAATATTACATTAACTATGCGATTGAGTAATAATTGAGCGTATTATTTAAATGAAATCATAAAACGAAGTTAACCTTAGGTCTCGGATATTCAGAAATTTGTATCCTACTTACGTGTTTCGTGAGTGGTGAGTGTGTTTTTCAGTTAGTAAGGCGTTTTCCATTATTATCATAACCAGCATCTGGCTTTTCTGTTTTAATCAAGTTCAAAAAATAAACAACTGACAGTAAAAATTACAAAATAACCAAGTTGTTGGAGAATTATATCTAAAATTTGTTTTATAATGTTCTATACCGTAAAAGGTAAGAAAATTTATAGCACCTGTACCCAGTTTTACTAAAAATAGTAATAAAATGTTTAATATTTCGAAGCTAATTGACTCTCACTCACGATAAAGGATGAAATGCTCAAGTAAAATGTACATTGTGTACTTTATTTTTAAAATTTTTCAGCAAATATCTTCTGCAAAAGTTGAGTTTGACACTCGGATCATAACATGAAAATCTACTGTGGCAAACATGCACACTGTAACTTATTTGTTAACTTCGTAAGCAGTACCTGGCTTATCCCTTCCAACTAAGTATCAAGAGGATAAACAACTTACAGAAATGACAACTTCACCGAGGTTGTATAGAAATTCAGTCTGGAAATTATCGTCTTGGAATGTTTTGTACCATACAGATTATAAAAAATTATTACTTTTTTACGTGCCCATTTCAACTGTGTACATGACTACTTGTATTTAAAAAGGTCATTATACATTTAATATTTTAGTATTAATTAAATCACTTATTTAATAAGTAAAAAAAGGTTAAAAAATATTTTCTCCATCAAGGACTGGAGCAAATGACAGCCCCATGCTAAAGTAGCCTCACCAGGACGAACGGGGCCTGAGGGGCTCTAGGGCTTAAATTTTTTATAATTGGCTTATGCCAGCTGGAAAACTATCATTAAAATTCTCCTACACACGATTTCTATAGGTTCTCCAAGCTGTGAAAGGCCACCAGGCTTGGAAACTACTCAGTCTTCCCACGATATATACGTACGTGTAAATGAAAAAAAAAAATAGAAAAAATATTTGTAACTTCTTAAAAAATATATTGTGCCACGTTGAAATCGAATAAAGTAAATTGTTATTACTCCCACGTATAATTTCTGTGGGTCCTCTAAGCCATTAAAAGCTGCTAGGCGTGAAAAATATTGAGTTTTCTAACAATACGTACGTACGCTTACACGCAAAAAATAGGAAAAATATTTGTATGGCGAATCTAACAGCAATTACATGATATAAATGTAAGATCAAAGTGTAAATTTCATTCCAACTAATTCAGAGCCATACCAACTCTGTAACCTTCGCCAGTCGAACTTATTTTTGTTAACTACTAAGCTTACAAACTACTCTATTATAAGAATCAACAATATAAAAGCTGTTTACAGAAGAACATTTGAAGTTTCGATTCAAAATAAAAATCAATAAAATAGAATCATACAACATTGAAATTGCTGTGTATAAAAACAAGATAAGTATACGCAACTTCAGAGTGCACTTGGGTTTATCTTGATTGTTTTTTTTTTATAAATCAAAAATCAAATAAAAAAAAAATAGAAAAACAACAGGTAAATCTATTGTGGTCTGTAAAGTGGAAAACTAACCCACTGTGCACTAGGAAAAAGACTGAACACGATTGTTATGACCAGACTTGTCTAGAGTATGGTCTTAATTGTTTTATTTCGGTGTCATTCGTGGGTCTTTTAGGATTCAGCTCGTAAGCTTTATTTGTTTTTTTTTTATTTGAATAATAATTTTGATTGAAATAATACGGATAATTTTAATTTATGTGTTTCTTTATAAAAGCAATTTAATTAAAATTTGTTCTTTTGAATACAATTTACTCAAGTCACTTTAACAAGGTTCGGCATTAATTATTTTACTGATTAATAACTAACATCTATCACTGATTGTTGTTACTGCTGCTTTGGAGTTCCCTAATGCTTCGTGAGGTAATCTTCAGTGTTTCCTTAAACTACACGAATAAGTTCGTGGCCAGTAGGATGTTTCGATTTCTGCTTTCTCTGCTATCGCCAGAACCACTTTCGGCGGGCCTTCTTTGCTGCACCTCGCTCCTTAGCGTAGTCCGATACTATTGATGCTCTCGATACGCACTCGAGTTGCCTCAACCACACGTTATGCCTTACGTGTATAAGGTACTCACGAGTTGCGAGAGTCAAGAGTTAACTAAAACTTTAGAGGACAGATGACAGACGTAAAGAGAGCGATTTTTCCTCTTGATGGTAAGTTTTTATAGCATCAGAGCGAGTAAAAGAGTCCTTTGGTTGAGTTAGGTCAGTCAATGAGCGATGTTCTTGCAGACTGCGTTGACAGCAAAACATTAGGCTTGCACAATGAAGTTACATGACATGATTTCATATATGAGGAAATAACAATACAACAGTACCAATCGCATTTTTCTGACAAGTGCAATTGAGTTTTTGGGTGAGTGATGATAAAAGCTCGCATCAGCAATATAAGAACGCCAAATACAAGTTCAATTGTGACAGTCAGTTTGAAGATTTTGAAATTAATCCTTCTGGGGATTTTATAATCAATTTTAAATATAATGAAGTAATGTGTGAATTACAAATTTTAAACTAGTATACATTATCAGAATTGAACAATTTATGACCAAGTAACTATTCATTCATACATACAATACGATTTATTCATTCATACATACATGCATTCTTACAACGAGGCTGGCCGTATTCTATGTCAGCATATTATGAAGCATTCACCTTAAAGCTAATACTCATATGCACATAGATTAGCGACGTACGAGCTCCTCTTGTCAAATGAGCTTGCTTTATATTCACAATACGTCTTGTCTGAATTTGACGGACGGATACCTTTTAGTTATAATATAATTTGTATCAACTCGGGAAGTAACACGATCAAAGTAGCACTTATTTGCTTCTGGTTGCTAATTCAAGTTAACTACTGGGCTGGAATAATTAGGCAACCAGGGATTCTTTTTGTCTTTCACCTGAACTCATCAAGAAATTGATGAAAAAGCGGATCCAGAAAACTAAGGGTTAACTTAACATTTTATCGATCGTACAACAATACGGAGTGGTGCTTTGAACTCAGCATGGGACAGCCTGGCAGCAGAAAAACAGCACTGAAGCTATGTTGAAAATCCCACTGAGATTTATCCTAGGGAGGTCTCTAGTCGTCCCTTTCGAGTCAACTTTTTGAGACTGCCCTCCTGAGCCCTTTACTCCGAACTTTTTCAAGTTAGTCCTTATTCCTGGTCAACCGCTTCACGCCGCCGTAGTTGATGCACATCTATTATCAAACCGACATTTCACGCATTCCTCATACCAATTGTATCCTTGATGCTCTCGTGCACACACATAAGGCATGTGTACTCACATCTGCCTCCCCCAAAAAAAATTTTAACAAAAAGAATAACTAGAAAAATTTGGAATTAACTCAAGTCAGATTTAAAAACCATCCACAAAAAAATTATCACTGGTATTAATAACGCCAATCAACTTTCCAGTCGTCTCGCTGTGCTACGAAATGCCGCTTGACGAAGAATTCGCGATGGAGACACCTAAATCCCTGCTCCATTTCGTGGACACTACCCTGAACATCAGACCGGATGCGCTCAAGCGTCTCAACCTTTGATTCTTGGACTCAGCCTTTGTCGCAACGACCTATAAGATTGACTGGTAGTTGCTTCAAGGCAACTTTACGAGTAGCGATCCTGGAAATTAATTTTTCGTAAGCTGACAATGAATGATCATTATCCCCTTGATGGTGGAGTATTCTCTGATGATTTTGAGCTTGACACCGATTCTCTCGCCGCAAGGCCCGTCGTGGCTTGGATTATTTTGTCTGCGATGGTTAAAATTTTTTCCAGGATTCGAAGAGTGATATATTGACTGATCTCTTGTCTTCGATTCATCGAGAACTTAACAGAATGGATCAATTTTATACATAGTGTACCATGAAGAGTATACTAGAAAGAGATAAATGAATCTGCGTTCCACTATGGAGATTCCTCATAATTCGAGTTTGCCGGAATTCTTCAACACGCTGATTAAGAGACATTCTCCTTAATCCCTCCTTTCAACAGCTTTCCTGTTTTCTGAGTCAACGTTTACTGTAAGCATCTGAAAGCGCTGATCGTTGTGTCTGGGTCCCTATATTTCTACGGTTACATTGATCAATTGGCAGACGAGATGGCCCATGATATAATGCATATAGTTGACGCTCTCGCTATTCACATTGTGCCTCACGCTGAGCCACCTTGTACGTGGATCGTCAGATTTTCTTAGCTTGACGCCTTGCCTTATGTCTCAAAAAACAATAGACCGTTCGACTGGTATGCTCCATCTTTCGTTGGATCTTGCTGAATAGAGTATTCATGCTCTATTCTCTACCCAGGACTGCAAAGAAACAAAGACGAGAATAAGAAAAAACGAAGATCAAATCATGAGGGTAACATTTAGACATTACGAATCAAAAGTACGAAATAATTGGAAAAACTGAGCAAAAAAATAAAATTATAATTTAATCTATTTTCATCGATCTCATCCCTGAGTCTCTCGAATTTGATTAAAAGAACATCATCGTCTGGTTTTGGCCTGGACTGTTGAGTAGGCTGGTTGATAGCGATCTGCGCTTGGATCTCGAGAAGTCTCTCCTGGATACGTTTGATCTGAATTTGCATGCATTTAAGCTTTTTTTTTAAGAACCTTTGGCACTTTCTTTGGTTGCTCTCACCCCCTATTTTGCTTGATGAACGGTCGCAACTTAGTTCTGGAGTAAATACCTCTTTTCTTTAGGGTACCTGGATCTGTTAGCTTATAATTGGCATTGTTTATAACCCTCATGATAACAAACGGACCTTTATACAGAGATAAAAATTTAGCTGTTAGTTTTTCTGCATCCGTGACAAAGAAATTACATGCTTCGGCTAGAACAAGATTATTTAAATTATACTTTTCAAGCCAGCGACTTCGATTAAATTTATCTGTACAAGCCAACCCTTTCTTCCGAATTTTTTCCTTTGTTAACATGAGTTTTTGATCGTATGGTACGTCAACGTTTTTCTGTTAATTTAAATATTTCGTCTAAAAACGAGTCGGTTACTTCTTTAAATGGGCTTAAACCGGAGTGCATTCTATGGTCTCATTGTATGCTTCATTCATAACATCTTGAATCATGGGAACATATTTTGCCCATCTATTGTGCTTACTGACGATGAGAGTCTTGAAAAACGACCAAGCTCTTTGATGGACTGTTCCGTAGTATGACTTTGAGGGTGCTGAATGGAGGAAAAAACTAGCTTTATTACAAGTTCTGTGAGTCCCAATTTCCATTTTTGATGTGAAAACATTTTATACGAGGTTTAGATTTCCGCTTAGGCATTACAAATTTTCAAAGCATAACGCTTTCCCTATCACGCCTATATAAATATTCCAATACCGTTCTCTCTCCCTCTCTCTCTCCCGAGGAGCGATGAGTTCACGCTGCTGCCAGCCAAAATATATAGATATACTAAATCATATTCGTCTAAAAGCAGTCAAGTATGCATGCGCACGCGCACACACACATGCTGTGCACGGCTGCTGGCCAATGAGTGGTCAGTGCTGCGTGTTTACGCTGCTGCCTGCAAGAATAATTATCTGTTTCATTTAGAGGTGAGGTGAGTGGTCTACAAGCCACAAGAAGAGACTGAGAGAGATGACAATGACAGTTGCCGTCCATCCATGCGTGTGTATTAGTTTGCAACTGTCGGTTACAATTGACGAATTCACGCGTACGAATATATCTTACCTTTTTAAGCACAGTGTTGTTTATATTTCACTAAATGCTAACATTAATGAAATCATTCAATTTTCGTGGCTTAATTTCCTATCACATTCAGGTATTGATTTTTCTGCATTGGAAGAAAATTACAATTCTTCGCCTATGATTGTTTCTGGCAATTTGAATGTTAATTACAATAATAAAAATTCGCAGCCCTTAATAGACTTTCTTCATGATTTTTTTCATTTACATATTAAAAATAATCGACATCAATTTACTACTGTAGGTGGTACCACTATAGACATTATTTTTTCGAGATTTTTAAATAAAATTGCATCTTCAACATTTACTCCTTACTATAGCTACTAAAAACCAATTGTGACTATTGTACAGAGCGATGAACAACACACTTTGCAATAAATAATCATGTAAATATTTTTTTTTTTTTTTTTTTGGCACTTTTTTCCCATTAGTTAATATTTTTTATTAATAAAAAATGATATGCACTTTCGCATTTTTTATTTACTCAGGACATAACTACTATGTGTAAGGTCGACTTTTTCAAAATTTTAAGAAATTAATTTTTTTCGTGTTGCATGTTTCAAGATGCAATAAAAAATAGTAGCACATGTTCATATCCGTGTTTTCACATTTTCCTGGAGTCGAATACGATACTACGACTGATTTTATGTGAATTGTATGATCACTCGGAACACGATTTGGTACACGAAAAGTAGTGGCTCAAAGCATCCACGGTCTTATTATCTGACCTGCTTGTATGTATGTCTTTTGTGTCATAAATTTGAATTGCCAACATCCATCGTTCAAGATGACCACTCAAAATTTAGCTCGAAAAAAGATAGGACAAGGTGCGGTGATTACTTTCAACAACGATTTTTGTGCCCAAAATAAACGAACGAAACTTTTGCAATGCCCATACAACGGCGAGTTATCCTAATTCCGTTATGAAGTAGTAAGCTTCTTCCCTTTTAAGGTACGGCTTGCCATGTCAACTACACATTCATGCCCAGAGTCATCCTCTTCACTGAGAATAGCACCAAGACCAAAACTGCTGGCGTCCATGTATAAAACAAAAGAACGATTAAGTTTCGGGTATGCCAACATCGTCTGATTAATAAACAGCTTTCAAACTTTCTTAAAGGCGTCATTTTGTTTTTCACCCCTAAACAATTTATTACCTGTTCGCAAAAGAGATAGTGAAGGCTGAACCGTTTCTGTTAGTATAACGGAATATTTTGAACAGAAATTGATCAAACCTAAAAAGGCCTGTAGCTGTTTAGTGTTAGCAGGTCGTGGGAATCCATGAATGGCATGGACCTTGTCTGGATCAATCCACAACCCGTCTTTCGTCAAAATATGTCCCAAAAATTGAGTTTCCTGACGACAAAAAATAATTTTTGAGAAGTTGACCGTCACGCCTTCCTTATATATAAGCTAAAAAAGGGTCTCTGAATGTTCAAGATGTTCAATAAAGATGTTTTACAAGCAAATCAAATCATCAACGAAATTATGGACGAATTCAATGACTTAATTAAGTATAATTTCATCTGCATGCGCTAATGCCGGTCCGCTCACCTTTAGTATAAATGGGACTCAACAATGCTGATAGGTACAACCGCGATGTAAAAAACCGGTATACTTAGCGATTCGCGTTCAAGAGGCACCTGCCAAAAACTCACTGTTAAATCAATACTCGATATAACTCCAATGTTTTGACATCACCAAAACAGATTATCAACGTCTAGTGCACCCCCATGGTCATCTTCGAGCCTTTTACGTACGTCCAAGCAAAAGCCTTACACTGCCATTATCCTTAATGACTGGTCTTAGCGGATTTACATATGGGGTATGGGACCTT
Organism: Copidosoma floridanum; assembly: GCF_000648655.2. The sequence continues at coordinate 268,975 of NW_019379497.1, forward strand.
TCGATGATGTTTAATGCAAACATCCGTTAGATTTCAGCGTAAACTTGGCCACTTAAATTCATGGGAACGGGGTAATTTTTGTGAAAATAAGATTCACTGTCTTTCAAAATTAACTTATGTTCGTGTCGACTGAAACACGCGGGTGTCTCGTTAATTATAGGTCTGAATCGGCAGATGAACAATCGTAATTAATTTTTACCCTCAGTGGAAACTTCCTAAAGACTGTTCATTTTTTCGTCAATCTCCCGATCCAATAAAACCGATCCCTCTACCCCAACGTGACACACTTCTTCGGGTTCCAAATTCATGAATGTAATTTCTTGGGTTATTTCACTCTCACCTTCGACATTACTATTTTCAGATATAAAACATCCAATTATTGTACCTGAAGAAAAAAACATCGTTCCCTTTCCAATATCGATTATCAGACACATGATCTTTTGACTGTTGATCCCGAAGATATAGTCACGTGCCAATCGAGGCATAACGATAAAATCGAAAAGAATTTTGACTCATTGATTTGAATCACACAGCATAATTATTTTTTCACACGCACGGATTTCTTTCAACCTCCAAGCAACTCCTCCGCAGTGGACACATTAAAAAAACTGAAAGCATAGGAATAAAGATTTCTTGATAGCTGAATTTGATTCAAATCCCCCCGATTTTCATTAAACTATATTGTAAATGTCAAGGCAATATCACTCAGAAACTTCTCTAGTTAGCTTTCCTGAATGTCAACATCAACCTCACTAACCTCTGGCCTAGCTCTCAAATTTTGATGGCCACCCCCTGTATTATTGTGTGGAGGAGGGTAAGAATAGTCATTCCTGCACGCATACAAAGAACTGGGGTGATTGTTCGACCAAGAAAATTTACCAATTGAATTGTTAAAACTATTATTATTACCACGATTGGAGTTTGACCTATTATTTTGTCTATTTAAAATGTGAGGCATACTCCTGCTTGCCGTGAACGTATCACGTGTCTGAAAACGAATACGTGAAAGAGATTCATTCCCGTAAGAAGAACTTAAGCCTACCATTATGTTAATGAATCTAATATTTTTGTTAACCCATTAATTGTATGAATTTAGCGCATTATCATTAACTGTTGGACAACAGCCAAATTCAAGTACCCTATGTACTGTATTTTGCGTCTCTGCGCTTCAATTGGAAGTTTTTATTGAAACAATTGATAAAATGTGGAAAATCCCTTATCGTGCCCGAAATATATAGCCACTAATCGTGTGCTGACTCCTTTCAAGCGTGTCCCGAAACATAATTAAGCTCGTTTGGATGGACGCGCATACCCTTGACGTAATCAGTGAGATCTCGTAAGAAACGCGTTGGTTAGTTAAAAGGTGCCCTACTGAACGTGACTAACTTTAATTTTAAAGTTGGGATCGCTATCTCTTCAGTGTCAGACTCTCTAATTATTCTGCATTGAATCTCTCTTCCGTTAGGTTATCGTATATTTCGAGATTCTCTTTGGAGCGCTTCAAAACAAGTTTCTTGTTCTTGATGAGTACGTGAAAGCTCTTTCTTTGTTTGTTCAAGGTTAAAATTTAAATCAGTTTACCGACGATACATATCTTTAAACTCGTGAACGCAAACTTCTATATTTGCTGGTACATTATCAAGAGTTTAAAGATTTTTCCCAAGCAAAAATTTAATCTGGAATAAATTAATCGTGTTTGAAAAACTTACATTCGCGTTTGGTTCTATCCTCAAAACGGTACAGTCTGCAGTGCCAGACAAGAAAAGTTCGGTATTATTATCGTCAAGTTTAATTGCACCTCCACGTGCTTCATCTATATTTTACTCTGACGAGCGAAGGACGTGCATTGATCATGGAATATTTTTATTGTCGTTCTCCTTTAGATTATTCTTACGCTACCTCCCCCCCCCCCGGTTTTAAAAGGAAAAATTTAATTGTTGCATTGAAAGGAATTTGTGGTCAGATCATCACTTCCAATGGGTGGTGACCTTCAAGTCATATTAGAAAGAAAATTGTAGTATTCAATACTTGATATCTGTGTAGCTGTCTACAGATACCTCTAAACTCCTCTGTCTCAATATATATGTATATGAAGTATAAAAATATGTAACTGATAGAAAAAAAAATTTTTTTCGATGTGGCACTTTCTTAAGACAAACCTAAAAAGGCACTTTTTTTAGGCAAATCTGAGGTGGCACTTTTTTCGAGGCAATTTTGAGTTCTTTTTGCAAATTTTTTTTTTTCCATTCTCATGAACTGTGCATATAACGGCTATGTACTGCTGTCAGTAACGGCTGGGTCTCGAACTTGTTAGAATATGTTTCTAGGCCCCCGAGAGCTAAAAGAATGGTTGCCTAAGCCGCTGTGCTACCGTGACAGCAAATAACAACTCAATCATGCAATTGCTCAAACAATTTCTCATGTTTTAAAACTTAAAGTTGTGTTTATTACGCATAGCTGTAAACCCTTGTGCTTAAATCAATATTCATGAGAATTCGTAACTCCAAAGTATGTAAGACAGTTTTCTACAACATATACAGCGTACTGACCTGTTAAACTATATTAAATAAAAATACTAATCTAATGTAATTTAAGTGTAAAGTGTGTTAATTTGTGAATTGCATGAAATTTGTTACCTCCATAAAATTGTTGGAAGGAAGTGGCTATAATCTCAAAGGTAATTTTAATGATAACTGAAAAAAATCATTTCAGAAACCTAAAAAGTGTTACCTATAAAACAGTGAATGCTAATCAGCTTTTTAGCAACATTATGAGAAACTGCGTTAAACATTTCATAAGAGATATTAACCTTAACTACTTACAACTACTAAATGAATCATCACAGAAAGGGATAAATAAGAGTCAAATGATCACTTTGTATATGCAAAGCTAATGCGTTTTAGTAATAGTTAGCTTATAACATTGTTAAAATTGATTAAAACTTGGGGAGATTTCGTAGTTTACACTTTGCAATTTGTTTTATATGTAGAGGTTGCATACATAATATAACTATATCATATAATAATGCTGTGATTTTCTATGATAAAAAAAGTTTTCCAATGCTGTTAAAAAGTAGTATCTTAGAAAAGGAGCTCCATACGGAGAATTTTCAAATTGTTATTTTTTTTAAATAAGTTTTGTTGCCAAAGCATAAAACGTTTTTACAAGAGAAGTTATATCATACCTGGCTCATAGCAAACTAATTTCTTTTTTTTTATTTTTAAAAATAATTGTTTAGTACTCCTATATCAAAAATTCCACTTACAAATATCTAAAGCAACTTTATCAGAAAGTTTATCAATTAAATCACATTTGATACTGTTTGCACTTATTATGAGCTGTACAAAGATTTTTACATGATGTTTTTGATAGTGTAACCTGATTTTACGTTAATAACCTTAAGAATAAAGCTCAAAAACCCAATACTACGAGAAATCATGAATTTCCAGAAATGTTATGACTTAAAATCCCATAATTTCTCAATCCCACGATCTCAAAACTCCATAAGCACTAAAAAAATCATAACCCCATGACTCTTTAACATTAAAACTTGATCAGCAGCAGAGATACGCATCTCTGATGGTAGAAAATGGAGTTAATAGGCTTTTGGTCAATGTATCGTAATCCCTATCTTGTTTCGATCCTAATACCTTTGAATCCTTTAACTTCGTTACCCTAAACATCCCGAAACCTGATAACTTCAGGACTCCATAACCTCAAACAATATATGTATGATGTCTGAACAATGTCATTTTTTTTTTCTTTAATGTTTGGAAGTAAAAACAATCCACCACTATAACAAAAGAGGATCAGACCATCTGCATTGTAATCTTTTTATAAGTGTTTGACAAGACGGCATTAAAGCTGAGATCTAGGATCTCTGCTGGATCATGGCTCGATTTCGTTACCCACTGTCAACCACGTGGAGGCGCTCTAGATTGCAAACACACATAAAATATCCTAAGAAAACTATCTTTGTAACATAAGTACATTCTTTTGGATTACATTTTAAGAAGTTTTTTTTCGTGGAGTTGTATTATTTTGTTTAAAACAAGTAATTTAATATTAGAAAAAATAAAGGATAGAAGATAGAATAATTAAAGAAATTAATTAATTGATGTAGATAGTATTAGATGATAGTTTGTAAAAATTGATTTCCACCAATAAATATGGTTCGGATACATGGAAAAAAATACATAGAAATACTTAAAATTTCCATCGCTCGTAGAGATGACTATGACAGAGATCTTTTAAATATTAAACCGAATACTTGAACATGCTTCAACAGTCACCAAGATATTTTGAGGGAGATAAAAATTATTCAAAATAATTAAATGAGTATTAGACTTAATGTTCATAGGGGGACAAAAAACAGTTCACGTTTTATTTATAACAATCTAAATGACATTTACAGACTGTCAATACTCAGATGATCGTAATTACATGCTTCGACTATTACTAGATAAATTACAGTGCATGAATAAACAGTATGTTATTCATGAAGTAAAAGTAGTAGGCTAGCTACTAGTTTATCTGTGACTATACAGTAAGAGAACCTCTCAGGGATCACTTCATTCAACAAAACATTGGATAAGGTCTGATTACGAGAGAACAGTACATTAGACAACACGTTGCCGAGTTTAAAGACATAATGTAAAATCCAGAACAGAATCATCATGTAGCAATTGTATACATTGGTAGAACATACAGTTATTGTAATAAAAACCTTAATTCTAGAGCACTTTGTCAGTTATTTTGTATCGTATAAGGGTGATATCTTACAAAGTGAGCTGAATAATGACGAAGAGCTCTAACAATTGGTTTTAACAAGATGACATTGCAATTATTGATGATGGATACCTGGATGTTGTTCCATTGTTGGAGGATTACGGATTCTCATATAAAATGCCACAGTTACCACAAGTAGGATCGTGACAACTATCGCCCGAAGATGCTGATGAATCTGGAATGATAACAAAAAATGAGATGGATTGTCGAAGCTCGAAATGGACATTTGAAGTTGATGTTTGAATAACCAAAGAATGTTTAAAAAATTCATATTCTTCCAAATATTGGCGACTTTTATCGTACTTACAGCGTTGTTATTAGCAGGTATTATTTTTTGATAAAAAAGTTACATATTGCGACATTTACATACACTAATGATTTCTCAAAAGTATTTGAAAAATAGGCTGTTTCTTCATTTAATTCTTACATTAAAACTTTTAAATTTCACAATCTTATGTTCTTGGAAACTGCAAATGCTGTCATGGCTAGACAATTACAAGAGAGATTATTAAAAAGAAATAATGTTAAAAACAGGATTCAGACCAAAAATTTTGATGCAAGAAATGCTCGAAGGTGTGTATTTAAGTTTAACTCAAATAAAAATTACTAACAATATTACACAACTAATGACTACAATCTTGTATTTAAAGAATAAGTATTCAAAGTAACTTAACTAATTATCTATCAAAACAATTTATTATCAAATTTGGAATAAATTCTATTATAAATACGTACAATTACATACAGGATAAACAAAATCGAAAAAAATAAGATGATTTTTGAAACAAAAGAGAGTACGCCTGCAAAGTAAACTATTACACATCTTAGTATACTATCAATAATAAGCACTATTTTTTTATTATAAAGGTGTATTTCAAAGAACAAGACTTAAAAAAAAAAATAAAAGTTTGGTATTTAGTGAAAAGAGTGATTTTCCTTAATGTTATTTATTTTTCATTGCACATTTCTATAGAAAACTCATATCTATTTATACGATACATTTATTATATTTAACATTAAAGTTATTAAATTCTTCCGTACTTTACTTGTAGATAGATTAGTCTTAATGCGCGTAAGATGAATGCCTTTTCAATTGTAACAATCGAGTTCTTAAAAGAACTAACAGCTGAAATTTATCAAATTAGACCAGCACTATCATACGTGCAAGATAATCTGCAAAAAAAACAGGATGAACTTCAAGTTAAGATAATAAAAGACATAGATGGATTGCCAGAGCCCGGATTCCTCAGAGGAAGAGTCTGTTCTCATTTTTGTACCAGACCAAGTATCAACTATGGACATACTTTTTGCTAAACGCTGATGTCAACAATGATCTTAGTGGAGGTTATTACTGTACTTGTAAGACTAGAGCTTGAACACTGGAAATATGTGTTCATGTAACCAGCTTCCTATGGTATTTAGGATTTGTCTGGTTATAAAAGAACGTGCAGTATTTATCATATGGGTTAATCAAAAAGGTAGAAGATGCTGGGTATAGACCACCACAAATAAATCCATTATAGAAAGAATAAACATTAGGTATAAACGAGCGTTACCATTGTAAATCTTCGTGTATGAATACGTGTATGAATGAGCGTGTGTAATTGTCTAATTTTTTAAATATTTAAGACATTTATGAACAATATTTTTCCTAATTGCAATATTCTTTATTGTTGTTAGCTTTTTACTGTAAACATATTCATTAAAAAATGCATGATTTAAAAAATAGATTTTTAGTTAAAACGAAAGTGTCAAACTGTCGACAAGATTAGTTTTAACCTATCGAACGAAATCTGTTGGTTATGGATTTACCATAATGTTTGTTTTGAATGCCTTCAACCCCTTTTTCTACTAAGTTGCTCAGCAACTAGCTGATGGTAAATATTTTGTTGAATGTGGGATGTGAAAGATAACTGAAAATTTCAAGTATCACAAAAATGTATGTGTCGACAACACATTATTGTTAAAAATATGTGTACATAAGTAAGGTAGTGAGAGAGATCTAAAAGTCCCAACAACGGGTACCGTCAGTGTATTAGAATAGTTAAAAGAAATTCAATGTACAGATTATTTTAATGTAAATACTTACAATTTACAATAATACCTAAATACAAAAAAATCATATGCTCTTGAGTAGAAAAGAATAAAAGTATAAAAGTATAATGTATAGGAAGAGAGCAGTTGCTTGTAGCAGAAAATTTTAAGCTTGTCAGAGAGTAGGTCATTATTAATACCAGCGATAGTTCAGAACACTAGAATCAACATTTGTCAAAGTTTAGAAACTGGACAAGGAAGTCAGTATAGAGACAAGATCCACGTTAACTGCACCTGTTGACACAACACAAAAATTATTACAACATAAAATTAGAAAATCAATCAGATTATAATTTAATAATAATTTATTTAACCCTTTATCATTAAATAGTAATTTTTCAATGATTATAATGTTGATGATTGTGAAAGAGTGTATATTAAGAAAAAATATGTAAACAAGTCTCTTTGTTAATGAAATATTAGTCATTGCTAAGCAGTAAAAAATATGATAAAGTACCTTAATACTTTTCATAAAAGAAATAAGTTATACAATTACGATTTTCTCGCGTAGATGCACTTTTTCACAGTTGGATCACTCCATATAATACCTTACTGCTACTAGCCTATGCGTTTATCGATCATCGAGGAAATATAGAGCTCTAATATTGATTGTTAAAGGAAAAGAACTACTCTTTAATAGCAGTGAAAACAAATATGCACTTCTTCAAAGTCAAAATCAGTAAAGGCTTTCGACATAACCCTTCTGAGACATATGTATGTACACTGCATGATATATTATCGAACACTACGCTAGACCTTGGACTTAAAACTTTGTCATTTGTTTATTTCTGTACAGGTTACTAATACAGTGCAATTGTACTTTATGAAGATACAACTATTTATTGTAGTCAAGAAAATTTTACCCTGCTAGTTTTCATAAGTTTTGAGGCACTTACAGTTGTGTATTGTAAATACAAACAAACTTTAACGTGACGTGAATAATCTGAGTTGGTTACATAAGTGTATAAATATATGCGGATAGATGATTGAGACGTAACTGACTTAGATAATGTCTCGAGTACGTATGAGTTCTCGTGCATACTCGAAACAAAGTAATGAAATGGTTCATTTTCATGTTAAAAATGACGCTTTTTCTTTCTTAATGATGAAAGCCAGAATTCATAGTTGTTTTCATCCAGTCTTGCTTTTTAATTTTCTCACTTCTGAGCCCTTGATCTGCGAACACTGAGTTTGTATATTCCAACTGCGGATACACGTAAAAACTTGGGGATTTTGTCGATCTTTAGATCTAATCCAATGTTATGTCTCATTCTCCAAATTTCGAAAACAGGGAGTTAATGGCACCACATAACGTTAGGTTGTTAAACTATAATATCTAATAATTCAATAAGTAATGCCAGATTGGCTAAATAACTGGTGTAAAGTCTGGCTAAAAGTATAACTCAATCTCTGTCTGAATTTTGGCTAAAAGTATAGCTTAAAGTATGGCATACTGTCTAATTGAATGTATTGAATGTATGCTTAAGATGTGGCTTAACGTATGGCTTAAAGAATAGCTCAAAGTCTGGCACAATATATTGCTCAAAGTCTAGCTGAATGTACGGCTATATGACTCGTTTATTACCTGGCTAAAGGTCTGGCCTTATATAGTTTATACATAATATTGTATGATTGTTTCTTTCAAGTCGATCAATACAGGTTCTTATAAAATAATTGTTCTTGTCAAACAGTAAAAAATAAATCATCAAACAGGATGCTGCACGTCGGACTTCAGACTTAGTCATTTGCTTTTTTTTGTACAGGTTAAAAAAACAGTAAAACTATACATGATAATGATATAATTACTTTTTGGAGCCAAGAAAATGTTTCCTTGTTAATTCCAATAAGTTTTAAGGCACTTTATTTTGTGAATGTAAGACAAACTTTTAATATGTATCCCGAAGAATCAGAGTTGGTTACATAAAATATACATATGCGTATGGGTGCTTCTGACGTAACTGACTTAGACGATGCATCAAGTACGTATAGGTACTTGTACATAGTCAAAATGCAGTAATAAAATAGTTTGTTATTATGTAAAAAATGGTGTTCTTTTCCCTTCAATGATGAAAACCAGAGTTTAAAGTCGTCTTTATTCAGTGTTGCCTTTTAACTTCATTGCCCTTTTGCTCTCGCTCTGCGGACTCTAACTTTATATATCCTAACTGTGGATCTGCTGAGTGGGTTGATGGCATTATTTAACGTTGGTTTGGTAAACTACAATATACAAGTGATCAATTGTCGGTGCCAGTTTGTCTGAATGCTTGGCTCGAAGTCTTTCCAAATGTTTGTCATAATGTCTGGAAAATAAAGTTTTTTTTCTTTGACTTCCTGGTGAAATATAGCTGATGCTAAGCGTTTTATACTTATTGTACTTTATACAACAATTTATATGATTACAATATTACTTCCATCAGTTAAGAAAATAAATTCGAGTCATTTACAACAAACATAAATGAGAATGAATTAGAATGGGTTTCATGATTTGACATAAAGTTTTATCACATGGATTTTATTACATCACTTGAATTCTAACACTAATGAATCTTAACAGTATCCTTAACATTCTTTAAATAAATATTTTTTCATTATTCTTTAAAATCAAAGTTGTAAGGACAAAAGTATTATATGCCGCAAGAGACGGTTATTTGTCTAAGCAAAACTTGATCCTATGTCTGTAAATCAGCATCATTGCCACGAAAAAAAGTTCAGGATCACGCAAGACCAACAAGTAGTAGGTTATAAAAACTCGACGAGGACGTGGTGATGGAGTTGAGGTCCAAGCTGAATGTACCTGTCAGCAACGGTGCAAATAAAATAATTAGTTCATGAAATGAGGAAACTACTTATTATCAGTCAATGATTCATTTAGTTCTAGTAACTTACAAAATAGATTTTACTTGTTATATTAATGTTGACAGTCTTTAAAGAATTTGTATGTTAAAAAGAAGGGTTAGTTTATCTATTTAAATAATAATAATTGTCTTGACTCATAATAATGAACCTGATTGAGTACTTTTGGCTGACATTTTTAGTTCAAAAATAACAAAACGATTAAAGTTTCACATTGGTTTATAATATGATAAGCGCTTTTTGTTCTAGATATTTTTTCTACTATTGATTGAACTAGAATAATTTTATATTGTACCTATTGATCGTCAAAAACGGTAGATTCACTCTACGTAACCCTTTCTGATCGTATCTCTGTACATTGAACGAGGTACATCCATTGACTGTACTACGTTACCTCTCAAACTAATATTTGCAGAATCGGTGATTTGAATAATTATTTACTCTAAATTTGTCTATTTTCGGGACTTGCGCCTGCGGAAACTTTTGTTCAGAAGATCTTAATCTACAATACAAATTAATTTTAGCCGATTTCACCAGGAACTGAAAGTCCTTTGAGTGGGGTCCATCAACGTAATTTTGCGCCAACACCCCTAAACGTTAATACATACGTATATTTTGAGGATTGCATGAAAAATTGACAGAGTTAACTTGGTCGAAAAAGTAATCCTAAAGATTTCGTAGGTGTTACAATGAATTTCTATATGTTTTATTAAGGCCTATTGTGAGTATCTCCTAGACCTCCTCGAAATTTCGAAACTTAAAGATTTATGAGATGTTTTGTTTAGTGCGGTGTAAGATTCAAGTTACTTTGAAATCGATGGCAGTTTTTTTATTGTGCCATTATAAGTGGTATCAGTGGAAGAGGACGTGTGCCTGAAAACAACGTGAGAAAAATATCAGTTCTAACCATCATAAACAACGATAATCTATCTATGTTCACCATGAGTTCTAGCAGCAGCTTATGCTTACGTCGTGGCGAGAAGGAGGGGTGTGGACAGTTTCGCTAAAATCATTGTATAATAAAGAAACATACATATGTATGTACGTTTAATTAGAGATTGTATGTCTATTTATACTCTATATATAGGTGACTTGTATATATAAGGATACTTACTACACGTGAACGGCGCCAATTTTTTCTTAGGCAAGGTCTCGCCGTCTCATAAATAAGCTGTTGTGGTACAGCGTTGGTCGCGATGTTTAAAAATTTGATGCCTGTCACAAACTTCAATATGCATCTCGGACCTCGGTGAATATATATAGTGATATCTATAGTGACATTAGTTTTCTCCTTTATCGTTAGTAGCGCTTAAATTGGAAGCTCTGCCAAGATGTGCACTGAAGTTTTCAACTGGCTTTAAACTTTTTACCATTGTAGCCAGCGATGTTTCAACATACTCTTATAGTTGATAGTCCGTCCACTAGGCATGGTGACGTCAGCTATAAAGAGATTTAAATAGTTCTTATGGTTTTTTTTAATGCTTGTGCATAATCACTACAATAACCCTTTGGATACGTTATACTTTGCGTTCAGTCGGTCGGTTGTTTGTTTAGCCCATCATGCCATTCGTTTCCTTTAGGTATTTCAGATTCTAGATTGCACGATTGCAGTTTTGTGGCTGAACAAAATTATATCTTCATGTAAACTAAATTTGTTATGCATATTTGAATTTAAGTAAACTTAGATACGTTAATATACCTCACAGATAATGATTGTACATAATTGTAGGTAAATCTCCAAATCTTATCTAAGTTCTTGACCATCCTTCTGTGTGTAGTTCTACTTAGCCTTAGAACTGATATAGAGTCTGAGATACGTAAAGTGGCCAATTTGTATTGGAAAAGCTCATTCATTAAATGGTGCGATCGTGCCTAAGCGAGTGGGTTCACGTGCAGCAGTATACTTATTCATACAAATCATCTATAAATAAAATGTTTATAGTTGAAAACAGCGTCCAGCAGTGGTACTGTCATTTTTTGTATTTATTTAAAAAAAAACAAGTTTTTAGCCATTTGGACGACGTTCCGGCTCTCATCAGGTACAACAATCTATGAGTAAGAAAAACTCTTTGCAATACAAATTTTGATCAAATACAATGAACGCAAATGAAGTTAAGTGTACAACGTAAACTTTAGCCATAAAAAAAAATTACAGAGAACGCCTTTTTTCCGAAATGTTACATATACATTACTTTACTAATAATATTAATAGACAACAAGATACAGAGAAATTGAAAAATTGTTATAAGTCTCTCGCTAAGTCAATTATGAAAGAGGATTAACTTAATGTGCATAATTTGGGAGGCTTCTTTCATTCATAGTACTTAACAATTACAATATTTAACGAACATATTTACTGTTTATGGGCTTCTTACAAGGAACTGCTTGCGATTTTTATTTGATTGTACTGCGCACGTGTACGAAGTCATATGTGTATGTTTATAGTATAAAAGCAGCTAAACTTGAAACTCTGACTACATTACAATTTTACATTCCTGCCGTAAGAGTCAGAGGTATGTTATACGCTTAACCTAATTTGCGTTCATTGTATTTTATTAAAATTTAAAAAAAAAAATAAAAGTTTGGTATTTAGTGAAAAGAGTGATTTTCCTTAATGTTATTTATTTTTCATTGCACATTTCTATAGAAAACTCATATCTATTTATACGATACATTTATTATATTTAACATTAAAGTTATTAAATTCTTCCGTACTTTACTTGTAGATAGATTAGTCTTAATGCGCGTAAGATGAATGCCTTTTCAATTGTAACAATCGAGTTCTTAAAAGAACTAACAGCTGAAATTNCTAGAAATAAGAAAAAATTTAACTTGTTTAAAGTAATATAGTATGAAATCTGTATTGTATACTAAGGAAAATAAGGAAATGTGTACTTGATTAAAAAAAATGTTCAACTGTTTGGACTCAAAAAAATGTACTCAAATCAATAATATATTTCTTTAAGTCAAGAAAATATTTACTAGCTTCTAAAATAAAACCAGTAAACAAACATACACGAGTTTTAAGTACAATATTACTTAATGCTAATAAATTGTATGCTACAATAGTTCCAAGTAAATATTATCTAGAAACAAGATTGTATCTAACTTGTTTAAGATAATATAGTATGAAATTTATATTATATACTCGGGGGAAAAAAAAAATGTTTACTGGATTTAAAAAATGCTCAAGTGTTTGGAATAGGATATAGATTTTATTATTAAAACTGTAGAGATTTAAATTTAACAAAAAATATTTTATGAAAAAATTTTATTAATTACAATACTTTTCCATCAAAGCAACTAAATCCTGGAGTCTCATCTCTTACGGGAATAAATACAAGTACATATCATTCTACCTCCCCAAATAGCTGGAAGATTTGAGTCATCAATGTCAAGGTTATAATGGAAATCCGATTTCTCTCTTAATTAATTCTTTATTTGTCAATTTTGAGGTTGATGTTTCAATCCTGATAAGTGTTCTGAAGCAGTTCCTTGACATTTAAAATTGTATACATTTCAAATCTTCCTTCTAATTTGCCCTCTTGCGACTATAGGCACTGTTAAAACTTTTGTGAACCCTGAGGGCTGTTTTTTGTCAACTTTGTTGAGTTGTTATATACAATATTTGTTGGCAAGGTAGTTCAACGTTCGATAGCCCTAAAAAGGACTAGTGATCTAAATTTTTTCTTGGCGGACGTTTCAGCAAATGTGACTACCTGGACACCTCAGGGTGGTCTTCTAGCCTACTGTTGTAATATCAAACTAGTCTGGAGAAAGACCTAAATATTCTGTAGCGTTAAAACTAGTTGTAGTGCTATTTTCCAGGAAAAGTCTAAGCCTACACGCAATAACTCTACACACAATACTTTTTGTTTATTTAGACGTATTGGATACATATTGGTTAACATGGGCTTGTAAATTTTTCAGATATAGAATTGGACCCTTCCCCGTCTTTCAAATTCTCTTGGTGTCTAAGGCACCAATTTTTAAGTGTGGGTTTATTTTTTGGTTGAAATTATTTTTAAGTTTTTTAACAGTGGAAGAAATGACAGAACGTATATTTATTTGTTTAAATTCAAAAGGCTAGATAAAAGTCAGGATCTGTAAATAGAATCAAGGCAAGGAATAAAACAGTTGGAAAACTGACCAACTGTAAATGACGTGGTACTGAGCCTAGTTAAAAGGTATTGGAATGAATTATACTAGAATAGTTGTCAGTTATTGCAAAGGTTTAATGCATGAACAGCAGCTTAATCTAAAAACAAAAGTATTCGATACTTATCTAGTAATACATATAAACATATAAGTTTTAAAGTTTCAAAGAGCAACGCGACAATGATCAGCTTACGTTGGCTGAACGTATAAAAACCAGAGTTGAGTTAGAAGTAATAAGACAGCAGCTTAAAAAAAATTACAGATTAAAAAACGAGATCTTATAAGCTTCATAATTTTTATTTGGTATGTGTTAAAAAAAGATTTTTTATTTTTTTTCACATGTGTATTTTACGTTGGCAAACACAAAGAAAGAAAGAAACTTGCTAACAAAGATGTCTAGCTCAAAATAAAAAAAGCGTAAGGTACAAGCCTACACACTTAAAAGACAAGTGGCTTCCTAAAACCAGATACTTTTTTCCACTCCAGCTTCCATTGCTGCGTAACTTGCTGGTGCACACATCACCTGTAATCTGCAATCTAAAAAATTTCTTTTACATAGTAACTTTTGATAAACATTATTAAACTGTAAAAGTAGAAGTTTTCATATTTAATAGACAAAACTTAATTTAAAATAAACGCAAACGACTTTGTACTAGTTTTTGTTCAGTGTCTAGTTTCATACTGCACTGAATGAAAAATTTACTAGACTAAAAAAATCTGTTTACTTTAATTTCGTTCACTTTCGTTATCTTAAAACCAATAACTGATTGTTTGATTCAAATAAATTTTAGAAGTCTCAAATAAATATTTACTTAAACTTATAAAATTATAAGATAGCATAAAAACTATACAGAACTAAGAAAAAAAAATTCTAAGATCAAATAATAATTTATTTAAAAAAAAAAGTTCCTGAATCTAATAAACTTGTATTCTTGGCTTGGTAACAATGTTTACTCAGTATTTACTTAAAATGAGATTTGTGCTAACAACATTATATGAAATAGCCATGAGATCATATATCATATAATTATACATGCAAATTTTATTGCTTATAATAATCGAACTATAAAAATACTATACTGTAAAAAAAATTTACTTAATTCAAGAAAATCCGTTTACTTGAGCTCAATTGGCTAAAAATTCAAGAAAATTTGTTTACTTTTAAGTGAATTTTTCTTGTAGTTGAACAATTACAAGGTTACCAAAAAATTACATAGAAAGAAGTAAAATATAC
>NW_019379497.1:296430-340822 GCF_000648655.2 Copidosoma floridanum
TTATATAAATTTTTTTTTTGTTGTGTATCAAATCATTTGGTTTACTTATTATTTAATAAATGAATAATTTTTTCAACAATTTTTTTTTTTGTTACATGTTTTCTCAGAAAACTTAGAAATTAGTATATTTAAGCAGAGCAGCTTTCCTGTGTATAAAGACATATTTATTTACTTATCAATTTGTTACTTCTACAGTAAATCAATACTTGTTTATACAATTTTCTCATTTTTTTCAAAATTTTCAAATATTCAAGTAAAAAATTTTTTTACTGCACAATGACAGTAATTGATTATAAAATTTTTCCATCACTAATAAGGATGTTCTTAACATAGTTACTGGTGAAAAAGTTCAGAAAAGTAAAGGGAGAGCAAATATGAGCAGCTAAGCTAGCAATTGTTTTTCTCGTGTGAATGTACTCATATACATATTCTTATGCAAATTCGATCCCCTCTTTCCGAATTTGTTTAAAAACTAACTAATGTGTTGACCTGTTTAAAAATTAGACAGGTTTATATTAAAGTAATTTTTCATACCAAAAAAATTGTGAGTCTTCTACAGATTGTATGAATGCATTTTTAAGTGATTTTTCCATAAGGATACTTGTTGAATTGCAACTTTACAAAATTAAGCATAGAAAAAGGGGTGCAGTTAAAAGATCAGACATTTTTTTAAGGTATTTTATATACTATTTCGAAAAAATGTTTGATGTAAATAATACCTGTCAAAAAAAAACCTATGTGTGATGGACGCCTTCAAGGGACATTTACTAGCATGCACTGCTACTACTTTGTTAAAGAGAGTGGTACTACAGAATGGTTTTTCTTAATTTTTTGGATACAATTGTATTTTGAGTATTCAGTATGGACTAGAAATCAGTGTATGAGCATGACGTTAGAGATGTATTTAGCGTAGGTAGTAGGAGGTTGTTTTTAAATAATCGGAAGATTCGATGCAATTGCACACTCTTGTACTGGCTAGTTTATATATTGTTAATGTTGTATTGTGCCGTTATATATTGTTTATAATTATTAATTTATTAACTATTAAAATATCAATCGAAACCATACTCAATCAACGTAGGTATACTCATTTATAAGATAATTTCCCCACCTTTGCACACAGTATTATTTCATAGAAGATATTTTTGTTGTCATAGTTCTTAAGGATTCCATGAAATTTTATAGATCTACAACATTTTACTTGGGTACTCAAGCATCCACTGTCCACTGGTTTAACCTTGAGTGATTCCTTTCCAATAAACGCGCATACTTGGAATCTAATTACTGGAAGGGCAGGAAAGTTCTTCCATGCATCATTATGTTTCTCATAAAAAATATTTGGATGTACTTAGTTTACTCCCCGTATCATGCCTCTAGTAAGATCCCTTTTTATTGAATATTTATTTTTCGGCATACAAACGTTGTATTGGTTAAAAGTTTTCCATTATGCGGTTCTTCTATAGAAAATTTTTGCTTTGAGTTTTTTGTAAACCAGATAGTTGAAAATGTATGCATTTCTTATAGTATTGGATTTTATAATCTGTAACTGTTTCTTGAATCAGATTATCAAATGGAAACACTGCTGGATATGTTACGGGTATCAAACACTCTTGGGCCTTTACTGGCAATTCGCCTTAGATGCTTATGCAATTGTTTTGACGATGTTTTAATTAATTGGTCCTTGTAATGCCCTTTTCTATTGTTGTATATCGTAGGATATCGATTTTAAAATCTTTTGGGGTTTTGGATCCAATGTCTATTTATTTTTCTGATTTGTGATCTCTTCGATTAAATTTGTCTGAGCTCCCTGAATTTTTCGATGATATGAGTTGCTTTGTGGTCTCTTTATGTTCGGTCGATTAGAAGTATAATTATTATTGTTATTATTTTGTTCAGAGTTCGTATTGTGGTTCGTATTATTTATAGGGTTGTTTTTTGTGTTATTACTACAGTTACGCCAATTGATATTTGGTGGGTTAAGTGTTGAAATTCGAAAGTTACTATAATTACGAGTGCAATTAGGGTTTACCTGTCCCCCAAAATCTACATATTAGTTTTGTCTAACCGTGATAGAACTATTTAGCGTACCCACTTCGTCTATGGAATTTAAGAGTTTTACAAGGTCATCAATTTTGAAGGACGAAGAATTGAAGAATTACTTTATCAACATGATTCGCAAATTTATCGACGGCTTCTGCCTTGGTAGACAGTACTTATAGAATTTTTACGTAACTATGTGAATTTAGAACATATTTACTGCGACTTATATAGTTGTAGTAGTTTTTACAAAGTGAGTGAATGATTTCCACTGTTTTCAATGTACTTGAACACTTTTTTTTAAGCCTTATTTTTCTCTGACAAAGTATTCGATTTCCCGTAAGTGGCCTCAGATCAAAACTTTCCTGCGACTTATCTGTGATAAAGTGGCAAAATACTTTTATACTGTATCGTATGATATACCCTTAATTACTATGCTACGTAAGTGATTGCGAGTCCTAATACTATTTAAAGTTTATTTATAAATTGTAATTATAAGTTAATTTTGTTAAGTTCCCGACCCGACAATCACACACACGATACCAAAAAAAAAATTTTTATTTACCAAAAAAAAAAAAAAACTTGAAAATTCATGCTGCAGCATCGACTACAATTTTAATTTCAATTTCAATTTTTCCGCACTAACTCTCAATAGTTTTTCTTTGGAATACACTTTTAATTTTAAAAGTTTCCTGCCCTAAGTCTTTTCTATATACACTTGATAAGACTATGGTGGGTTATATATTAGTATACCCACGGATTATTGTACAGGACTCTATACCTATCCTAAAAAAGTTACGTAGGGCAAGGTCATCCTCGGGTCCTTAAGTGTCTTGAGCATAGCTCAAGTGATCGACCCAGGTACTTTGCCCAATGAGCATCGCCACTATCCTTAGTGCCTCAACTACTCGGGGGTACATCGTCGCCACGCTTTAAGCGGTCGAGCACCGAAAGTCCAAGTAGACACCAGTCAGTATTATTAATACCGAAATAGTGAATTGAGGGTGGCTTGTAATTTACTTCTGTCGTGGGAGGGGGGGTTATGTTGTTTTGTTTTTGCGTGTATGGATTTTTGTAGGGATTTTCTTAATGGATTAATGAGGGATAGGGAGGGGGGAAGTTGTTTGGTGAGGAGTGAAGGTAACGGGATTTTTAGGAGGAGGAATTTGTGGGATATGTTCAGGCCTGTAGATGAGGCATGGGTGTCCTTTGGGTACGTGTGCCCCTTTCTCCATTATTTTGTCTGTAGCTGCTGGATCTGGGACATCTTTCGGAATTTTCCTCTTTCTCCTTTCACTTCCTTCTCTATCTTTCTAATCCTCCTTTCTACATTTTGATATAATTTTTCATACCACTTATTCGCGGTGAATTAAGTTCCACTATCTTATTGCATACGATTTGGTTTACCGTATGCTGGAATATAGTTGTTAAATATATTTATAATCATCGTTATCGTGTCAGCTCGCCTAATTGGAGATAATACCACGAATGTCGTAAAAACATCGATTACTGCCGAAATGTGGCGTACCCCTCCCCGTGAAATGGGCATGGATCCATAGAAATTTATCGAAATCAAATCTCTGGATTCCTTGGGTATTGTAGGTCGCGTTTTAAAATGTGATTCTGTAGTGTATACTTTTGTTTTTTGATACGTGTTGCAAGTCCGTAGTATTCTTGTCGCGAATTTTTTGAATTTCGGGTATGCAAAATCGTCTTCTAGAATTTGTACATATATATTATAAGCCCCGACATGTGCATATAATTCGTGTACTTTCAAGATAACTTCTTTTGCGAGGGACGTTGGTAGAAAACTTTTCTTTCCATGGTTACATAATTGATAAAGGATTTCTCTTTCTAGTTTGTACCGGGTATATTTATGCACGTTCTTAATGTTTTGTTTAATCATGTGCGATTTTTTATCGTTTGATTATAAGTTTAAGATCTCTTTTAACTGCTTAAGTATGTTTTTATTTGGTTTTCTTGATAATATTGTAAACATATTAAGATCCTCGGTATTATTTTAGTCTTTTTTATGTACGTATTGACTTAACGAATTACCTGCAGTGTTCTCACTTCCCTTAATATATGTTATTCCAAACCATAGTCTTAAATTAAAAGAATCCATCTCATTAATTGGGCGCTTAAAGTTTTTCAGCACATTAAGTATGATAATGCATGATGATCGCATTTATTATAAGCTTTTGCGCCTAATTGAAAAGAACAAAATTTGTGCAATGCCCAAACGATTAGTAATAATTCAAGTTCTGTGGTAAAATAATTTTTTTCTGCCCCTTTCATTGTTTAAATCGCTATGTAGACTACTCTTTCATTTTTATCATTGTCTTCTTGACATAAGATGGCTCTGAGTGCAATTTTACCAGCGTCTGTGTATAGAGTAAGGGGCTTATTTAGATTTGGGTGATTTCAAAGTAAGTTGTTGTGAAACAATCCTTTTACACGGTTGAAGGCTTGTAAATTCTTGTCCACCCATTTCCACTTTTTCTTGTTTCAGATAAATTACAGCAGTAGTTCCATCTCTTCCCAAACGCTATGTGAGAACATGGCGAAAAAAGTTACTAACTCCTAAAATCTTTTTACCTCTTTCGTATTTCTGGGTATTGGAAAATTTTTCATTTTTTTATTATTTCTGGATTAGATTCAATTTCATGTAGGGATAACGTGTAACGGACAAATTTTATTTCTTCTCTACAAAATTTAATTTTTTAAAGATTTATTGTTATGTTTCCCCTTAAAGTTGTTTCAATCAAGATCTTTAGATATTTTAAGTGTTCAGGAAATGTTTTGGAAACTCATAAATAATCTTCGACAAAATTAATCATGCAATCTTGGATGAAATTTAATAAGAAATCTAATGCTTTTGTCAAAACGGTGCTACTCATTTTTAATCCGAAAGTTGCTACTTTAAAATGGTATGTCCTTTTCTTATGTGAATATGCCGTATATTTTCATGGCTCTTCATGCAAAGGTATTTGCCAGAAACTTGTCCTCAGATCTACGCTCATCATGACCTCAATGTCACTACATTTTTTTAAACCTCTTCTATTCCCTCAGCTCTGTCATGATTGCTTAATAAATATTCATTTAACTTTCGTGCATTAAGATACATTCGTACCAAACCGTCAGACTTTGAAACTGTAGTAAGTGGGTTTACGTTGATGCTGTCTGAACGTTCTATTATATTAAGTTTGTGTAATCTAAATTGTTCCAGTTCTTTACGAAAAATGTATCCGTAATTTTTTATTAAACATTTAAGTTGGTCTTTCTACATATTATCTATATTTTTTAGCTTTTACAATTTCTCAAATATCTTGTCATCAGATACTTGTAGATCTATGACTAGAACCCATCATTAGAATTACTAAGCTCTAACTTGTTCTCTATATTTTGAAATTATTCTAATGTGTCAGATTTTTTGTGCATGTGTTAAACTGTATGACTTTGTACTCATGTTTTTGAAGAAAAATAATTTTGTCTTGGTCTAAGTAAATATTTACTCTAGCTTTAAAAAAAAAATCAATTCTTAGTATGTAATTGCGAATGATTTTCAGTATTATAAGGGAATCAATTTAAAAATCAGAATTAACTATTTTTACATCAGCTCTGAATTGTTTTTTAAGTTATACTTTTGTAGGCGCGTTATGTGCAAGGGTAAATAAACGATTTCAGATTAGAAAAAAAGCGAAAATCATGTGTACAAAAAAAAAAAAAAAGTTTCCAAAGAGATTTCAACCAAGACCTCTTGCACACTGGCCCAGCCTCTTACCCGCTCTGCTACAAGTGGGCCTGATATTGAAAATTTCATTACTGCATGTTATGTTGTAATTCATAATGTATTTTTGAAGTGAAACTTTTTATGTTGGACCGTAAACAGTCGCGTGGGGGCAAATGCATTACAAAAAAACGTAGCCACCCACGGTACGGCTCAAGTCCTCTTCTCAGTATCCTCTCTTATATACTTCCTTCCGCTTTGTCTCTCTCTTTTACAGCGTGCGCCACTGTACTGTCTGTGTCAACCGTTCTGCCTCTCTTTCTTTCGCATGTACGCCGCTTGCTCTCTACCCCTCACGCTGGTACTATACCTATGTATGTATATACATTATAGGTATGTTAAAATGTATGTTTCTACGCTACGACTAAACCCTATACCGATGTGCTTGCTTAAGCTGAGGTATAGGTATAGAGGAAAAAAGAAAGAAGAGAAAAACAACAGCTCTACCTATAGTAGAGGCAAAGTATATGTATATGTATGTATTTTGGGTACATACATACGTGTTGCACGTCCTGATCATTACATACATGTTCATACGTATACATGTATGTAAAAAAACTTGTATGAAGTATTAAATATGTATAATACGGCAATCTTACCTTTGAAAACAAGGAAATAGCTGTATGTCTATTGTTCTCCTCGATCTCAATCAGATGAAATAAATTGTTTTACTTTTATGGTATCAACAATTTTAAAAAAATTTCATTTGTCTGATACAATGATTCCAACAAAACTTAATTGTACATATAATATGATATCATATCAAATACACGAATAGTAATTTTAAATAAAAAGAACTTTTGTCCCATGTAACTGGACAAAAGTACCTTTTTCTGGGCACTATACTAAAAATTTTTATTTTTTACTGCAGTACATGACCCGGAATTCGTACATATATTATTACATATATCATAGCAAACATAGAAGTACTTGGAATTCGCGAAATACATGTAACATAAGGATAGGTATTTTATGCAAGCGCGTGCTCCAATATGTAATAATAATAAAATGTTTACTTTTTTAATGTCTGATTCTTAAAGACCTATCGAAATTAGGTGTAATCTAATTTTTTCAGTTTCAGTTGTACCAAATTTAATAACATTTGAGTTGGAAGCTTTACTTCTACCAGGGGTCCCGAGACCCACACCTGATTTTTTTATGTAAATGATTCACAATCTACATGTAATGGCTATGCAATGCCTAAAATTGTTTGCAAATATGTTTAAATTAGTGGGCTACACGTAGTTAGTGGTGAATTTAAGATTTTTATTATCGTAACCTCAGAATTGTTGTTAAAAAATAATTCTATTTTATGGAGTCATCGATTAATTGTACCAAAATCTTAGCATGATACTATATCAATCAAATGACATTATNAAAATTTTTTTACTGCACAATGACAGTAATTGATTATAAAATTTTTCCATCACTAATAAGGATGTTCTTAACATAGTTACTGGTGAAAAAGTTCAGAAAAGTAAAGGGAGAGCAAATATGAGCAGCTAAGCTAGCAATTGTTTTTCTCGTGTGAATGTACTCATATACATATTCTTATGCAAATTCGATCCCCTCTTTCCGAATTTGTTTAAAAACTAACTAATGTGTTGACCTGTTTAAAAATTAGACAGGTTTATATTAAAGTAATTTTTCATACCAAAAAAATTGTGAGTCTTCTACAGATTGTATGAATGCATTTTTAAGTGATTTTTCCATAAGGATACTTGTTGAATTGCAACTTTACAAAATTAAGCATAGAAAAAGGGGTGCAGTTAAAAGATCAGACATTTTTTTAAGGTATTTTATATACTATTTCGAAAAAATGTTTGATGTAAATAATACCTGTCAAAAAAAAACCTATGTGTGATGGACGCCTTCAAGGGACATTTACTAGCATGCACTGCTACTACTTTGTTAAAGAGAGTGGTACTACAGAATGGTTTTTCTTAATTTTTTGGATACAATTGTATTTTGAGTATTCAGTATGGACTAGAAATCAGTGTATGAGCATGACGTTAGAGATGTATTTAGCGTAGGTAGTAGGAGGTTGTTTTTAAATAATCGGAAGATTCGATGCAATTGCACACTCTTGTACTGGCTAGTTTATATATTGTTAATGTTGTATTGTGCCGTTATATATTGTTTATAATTATTAATTTATTAACTATTAAAATATCAATCGAAACCATACTCAATCAACGTAGGTATACTCATTTATAAGATAATTTCCCCACCTTTGCACACAGTATTATTTCATAGAAGATATTTTTGTTGTCATAGTTCTTAAGGATTCCATGAAATTTTATAGATCTACAACATTTTACTTGGGTACTCAAGCATCCACTGTCCACTGGTTTAACCTTGAGTGATTCCTTTCCAATAAACGCGCATACTTGGAATCTAATTACTGGAAGGGCAGGAAAGTTCTTCCATGCATCATTATGTTTCTCATAAAAAATATTTGGATGTACTTAGTTTACTCCCCGTATCATGCCTCTAGTAAGATCCCTTTTTATTGAATATTTATTTTTCGGCATACAAACGTTGTATTGGTTAAAAGTTTTCCATTATGCGGTTCTTCTATAGAAAATTTTTGCTTTGAGTTTTTTGTAAACCAGATAGTTGAAAATGTATGCATTTCTTATAGTATTGGATTTTATAATCTGTAACTGTTTCTTGAATCAGATTATCAAATGGAAACACTGCTGGATATGTTACGGGTATCAAACACTCTTGGGCCTTTACTGGCAATTCGCCTTAGATGCTTATGCAATTGTTTTGACGATGTTTTAATTAATTGGTCCTTGTAATGCCCTTTTCTATTGTTGTATATCGTAGGATATCGATTTTAAAATCTTTTGGGGTTTTGGATCCAATGTCTATTTATTTTTCTGATTTGTGATCTCTTCGATTAAATTTGTCTGAGCTCCCTGAATTTTTCGATGATATGAGTTGCTTTGTGGTCTCTTTATGTTCGGTCGATTAGAAGTATAATTATTATTGTTATTATTTTGTTCAGAGTTCGTATTGTGGTTCGTATTATTTATAGGGTTGTTTTTTGTGTTATTACTACAGTTACGCCAATTGATATTTGGTGGGTTAAGTGTTGAAATTCGAAAGTTACTATAATTACGAGTGCAATTAGGGTTTACCTGTCCCCCAAAATCTACATATTAGTTTTGTCTAACCGTGATAGAACTATTTAGCGTACCCACTTCGTCTATGGAATTTAAGAGTTTTACAAGGTCATCAATTTTGAAGGACGAAGAATTGAAGAATTACTTTATCAACATGATTCGCAAATTTATCGACGGCTTCTGCCTTGGTAGACAGTACTTATAGAATTTTTACGTAACTATGTGAATTTAGAACATATTTACTGCGACTTATATAGTTGTAGTAGTTTTTACAAAGTGAGTGAATGATTTCCACTGTTTTCAATGTACTTGAACACTTTTTTTTAAGCCTTATTTTTCTCTGACAAAGTATTCGATTTCCCGTAAGTGGCCTCAGATCAAAACTTTCCTGCGACTTATCTGTGATAAAGTGGCAAAATACTTTTATACTGTATCGTATGATATACCCTTAATTACTATGCTACGTAAGTGATTGCGAGTCCTAATACTATTTAAAGTTTATTTATAAATTGTAATTATAAGTTAATTTTGTTAAGTTCCCGACCCGACAATCACACACACGACACATACATGAGGAGAGTATAAGGCACATCCACAAATAGACGAACACATCAATGAATCAGGACTGGCAGGTTCTGGCACCCTCTGGATTAAGCTTTACACAATGCATCCCTCATTTGAATAAACTAGTGTAACTGTAGCAGCTTGTTTTAAAATGTTTTAAATGAAAAGTGCATGCTACACCCACTCATCCGCTCCGTCCACCATTCGGAACGCGTTTAAAATATAACAAGAAACATTATTACAGATATATAATCAAATTGGTCCTAGATGAAAAGGTGTAAAGATGCCCAGGCGCTTTTGTCTACGTTCAAAAAAAAAATAAGCATTTAAGTCACTTGCCACTAACCTTGGCATGATCTAAGGGTTGTCAATGAATTGCAGCACCACGGTTACATGACTTCAGAAGTATCCCATGAAAGGTCACTACATTATAAAAAAATTTTTTTCCCAACATCAGTTGAGCAAGTAACACATTCAATTTCTGCAAGAAAAATAATGCAATAAGAACAGTGCATTGCGTGAGTTTAATGTCATACTTGTTCAATTTTATATTTTATTGAGCTTACAGATATAATATATATAAGGTTATGTCAGAATATCTTAGCTATAAAATAAAAACTTGTACAAAATGCTTTACCTTAAATTTTTGCTGCAAGAACTATTTGTCCCTATTTGCTTTCAAGGTCACGAAATGTGTACCCTTACGCCAGGAAGGTTTCGTAGCCAAATGGAGATCCCCTACTCTACCATAATTTTTTATATGTATTTTGACCCCTTAAATTCAAATTTTTAGGGTAGAATGTTGTAAAAGACTAAAATCAAATATTATAATCAATTTTTATAGAAAAATAAATAGAATTAACACTTCTATCAGTAAAAAGTTTTTTTATATTATTTGGGCTTTCCTAAACAAAAAAGCGCTCTTGACAAATTTTCCAAAATACCATGGATTTCGAAACAAACAGCAAAGATTGAAAAACTCGTATTCTTGGTTATTTGACCGGTCCATACCACACTTCTCTAGCATATTTTGCAAAGTGTTAGTAGCGCAAAGTGTAAGTTCAACCTATCTGTATGATGATGGGGTTATGCCAATCTTTTAAATGTTCATAATTTTTATTAGTAAATTCTTAAAAGTGCATGTTTGAGCTAGTGTATTGCACGTTTTGTGATTAAACATTTTTCTCTTCTATCAAGGACAGTTTAGATCCATAGTTCTACCAAGATTAAATTTATATATTATTACTGCTCAGATTAATCTAAAAAGTATAATAATAAATGATAGTATTTCGAATGTTATACAAATTTATTGGACAAATTTTTGAATTTTTATTTTTTTCCAAAAAAAATTTATTCATCTGATTTCATCTTGTTTGGATGGTATTAAAAAAAAGCAAACTAATAATGTTTTTACGACATGCCGTGCGCGGGAACCCTGATTATGAGCCATCTGTTGTAGCTCTAAAGACCTCGATTTACACATGCGACTCACAACTCGTGCGAGTGCGTGTGTATGTCGAGATCTTTAGAGCCACATTAGATAGCTCATAATCTCGTTCCCCACGTACGGTGTGCCAAAAAGTTGTATACATCACACATGTGAGAGGTTAGGTAATTGATACGCGTGTGTCAATGGCCTTCCTCGCTCACTAGTATCGTTATGAACTCTTTCGAAAAAGCTTGCAATTTGAAAAAGAAAACCACAAAATTAAGGGAAAAAAATTTTTTTTTTTCACAACGTTAGTACAACCATAAACATAAGAAAAACGTTTAAAATCCTATGATTAAGCAATTTTTTTATTTGACTAGTTTTAATAATAATTTTTGAACTTAACAATATACGTATTTTATTTCGAACGTTCAATTTTTAAATCATGCGCTCAATTTTACGCACAAAAAGTTTATTCCAGAGATTAGATAGCAATTTCGAATATTGCGGGGAACGAATGAAGATCCAGCTAGTGTACACTCTTTGTACGACATTATACATGAGCTGTTTAAATAGTATACTCATAGTTTTGTCAGCTTTTCTTATTTCAAATTACACTACTAATTCTTTTACAGATTTTTCGGAAACAAAAATGGTAAATCAAATAATAGTGGTAGAAGTATTTTTATGCCAAGTATACAAAAAAGCACTAAGTGTAAAACGTTTGATGAACTACGTTACTGGTTTTACAATTATTTTGAAACTGGATCGATGGATAATGCAGGTATAAGTTTGACTACCACCTACTTCCAAATCAGTTCTAAGTTGTAATTGTAAAACTTACAAAACGAAATTTTGTCCATGTCCAACATCAGTGATACCTTGTATTTCATTTGGTTTGTGCCAATGAGAAAGGACTTAAAAAAAATTCTTTTAAGAAATGATTCGAGTCATGATTGATAGATTGATTACTAGATGCGGCTTTTTAGGTCCAAATGTAAAGATAACAACTTGTTACCTAAAAATCCATGAACATTACATGATACGTAAAAAAATTTTATTTAACCATAGGATTATATCTAGCGTTTTTTTTATGCTTACAGTTGTACTGACATGGTTAAAATGAAAAAAAAAATTTTTTCTTACTGTTGTGGTTTCCTTATTTAAATTCTAAGCTATTCCGCAAAATTCCATTTCTTTGCTTTTTTTTAATAATAGACAAACAAGAAGAAATTAGATCGAAAATTTGTCCAATAACTTTGTATGACAACTTAAACCGAAGACAAAAATGTTTAGTCACAAAACGTGCAATACACTAGCTCAAACATGCACTTTTAAAAATTTACTAATAAAAATTGTGAACATTCACAATAGTGGCATAACCCCATCATCATACAGATAGGTTAAACTTACACTTTACGCTACTTATACTTTGCAAAATATGCCAGAGAATATATGCCCATTGTACAATAAGACAACACGATATTTACTGTAATATTCTGAACTGGTTTTTTTCGTTATCACATAGCGTAGAACCTAACCTACGTAAAACATCTCAAACGAGAAAACTTTTGAAAAGTAGGTAGTCTAGGGATATATACGTGCCTGCTCGCACTCGTACGTTTTCATTGTATTTCTGTATTTTGATGTCTGTACAGTTTACAGTAATGCAGGCATTTTAAGTTTTAGCTAAGGCCATCCTGATCTCATCTCTCATACTTGGAAGTGTCACAAAAAGTTTAAGCAAGTGCTGGCACTGCCAACGCTCTTGATTTGGACAAAACTGGAAAAATTTATTTCGAGACAAAGAATCACGATTCTACGAGAGATATTGTCAATTTTCGCAGGCTTACTTGGACTGAATCACTTATCATTATAACTACTAGAGACTTTTTTATTCATCTCATTATTATGTACATCCCTGTAGTCAGTGGGTATACCAGCTTTACGAACAGCACATTACGGGTGTTAGGTGACACTCAAATTTTTAACTATACATATAGCGACTCCTCGCACTGTATCTCTTCTTTTTTGCAAGATATCAGAAATTTTTAGAGCTTTACAACAATAGTGGCTTACTTAAGAGCTTGTACGAAATGTGACAAGTAAATTTTTTACTGTGAACGCAGCCTTATAGTGAACCCCTGGCAGTTGAACGTCGATGATACGTTTGTTCAGTACGGGTGAGATAACACCGATCGTAATGTGAATACTTTAGATATATAAGAAACATTTCATTGGCTTGACAGAATGGCTGTACATATACCAAAATTTTTGTGGTGAATCTCCGGCGTTTAGAACATTGTATAGTGGTAACTTATATGTTCAGTATTACATGAATAAGAACTTTCTACTATGGAAAGGATTTATGGAAATTATATCTAGGAACGTGACATTTTCTACGTCCCAAATAGTATGACTTTCATTCATTACAGAGCCGCCATCAAAGTAAAGGACCCTTATAACTGCTAGGTATTACTCAAGGTTACAAATAACACTACTAGACCAAAACACCACGATTTTTGAGTCTAGGCCAATCATTGTATCTAAAGACACGTTCTTCGTTCACGCCAGAAGAGAAGGTTTTGGTATGAGTGGCTGGTTTCCATTTGGCCATGTCGATTATGAGAGCTATTGGTCTTATAATAAGTGGTTTCAGTTTAGAGAATATGTGCATGGGAAACAATTTGGCACTGAAGCAGCCTAGGTCATTGAAGTAATTGAGTTCAACCACATCTTTGAGATATAACAGTCCTAAGCTCGACTTTTTAGAGGCAGAAGACAGCACTGTATACATTTAATACAGCATTGAACGGCGAAAGGATTTCTCCCCTATTAGGCACACCGACAAGGCATTTGGATGTTATGCAGTACTTGGAGGATTTCTGTTGTTTTAAATCTGCATTGAGCGAACAGCATATTGATTTGACAAGTGGTCGCATGAAAAGAGATTGAGACGATTTAGTCAAATTCGAATATTGATTACAAGAGCACGAGCATTTTATAAAAAAATCTTATGTCTTTGTTTACCGGCATTTTATGTACTGATTTTATAAGCTGCCACATGGCATTTGAAAAGAGGTCAGAGACAATGTCTACAATAATTGATAAGACATCAGATAGCGTTTCTTTGACTCACTTGCATACTGTAAGGACTCTCTCTTAAGTTTATGGAATTACTAGTAAAAGAGGTTAAGAGAGATCAACTGCATTCAGTCAACCCTAGTATACTTTTTTAAAGAATATTTTCTCTATTTTTTCATGATTAAAAAATACGTGAGATGTTTAGTTTTAAGCTCTCACGGTATCCTTTGAGTCTTTTTAACGAAAGCTGTCTTATGCGGAAATCGACTAAATCAGAAATGCATAAACTCTTGACGCCAGCTTCATAATACGAAATAAAACATCTGTCATTTTAGAACGTTATTGATGGCGTGTGGTTATTGCATTATTTAATTTGCCACATTGTCGAAATTTTTCACAAATTTGTAAAATTTATTACAAATTTGTGACAGCTAATTTTCAAAGTAACGTGGTAGTAGTCTTTGATGGTTGCAACAGCGTGATTATCAGTGTTAAGTCGTATAAATGGTATCATAGAAAAAAGGTAGTAACTGCATTAGAACAATCTAAAACATCTTGTGTGTCTGTTCCTATTATTGGCAATGATATTAATCTGCTTATTGTAACAGTGGGAGTACTACGTGATGGAAGCAGCCTATGTTTTTTGAAGAAATTGGGTGGTGAAGAAAAACTGTGCTTTACAATATAAGATCTCAACATAACATGCAGCTTTTTGCTCTATTAGCTCTTGCATACGGTGGCTGTGATAGCACTAGTTTCTTCTTTGGGAAAGGAAAAAAACGGGCAAGCATTCTTTAACAAGTATAAAAAAAGTATTTTTTATAAACCTTGCCAACTATAAACTCAGCCCTTCCAGAGCACAATAAAAGCGACAGTTGTGGCTTAGATGGTCATTAAATCTGGAAATATATGATTGGAGACTCATATCCCTCATTTTGAGTTCTATTCAACCGTAAAAACTGGTAGCTTTAAATGATTAACTGAATACAATAAGTTATACATCTATTTGCATTCTTTAAATTAAACGTAAGGTTGCAGGTATAGACTTAGGCGTAACTTTCAGATCCCTGTAAGACATTCTCTAAATATGTTCAAGCGCATTACACGTATTTGTGAAAATTCGGTCTCTCAAATTTGCAAAAAAATTTATTCATGTTTGAGAAAAAAATGTATTTAAACAGGAAGAGAATACCTCTCAAATGCAAGTAAAAAAATAATTCTCTCTTACATGGAGAGAAATCTCTCGCTGTTTGAGTAAATTTTTTTGTTAAATGCGAGTAAATATCCTTTCGTGTATACTCATACGTTTGAGAGACTGGGTTTCTTCTTACAATGAGGGAATATATGCTTAAAGGAATAAAGAGAACAGATTTTATTGCATACAAGTACAAGAACGAGTCATTGCAACTTTTCGTATTTTGAATATTTTTGATAAATCAAGTAACATTCAATTGACATATTTTATGATATTAGCTTCATCTTTAATAAGTTCTTAGCCCAATTATGTGGCTGAGAATATAAGAATCATCTCATTAAATTATTATAAAAATTTTTTTTACATTCAACTTTACTATTTTATTTTCAGGTAAATTGTGCCTGCCGTAGTCGTTGTATCACTTCTCGATGCACCTATAAAAAATCCGGTCTTGCATGTACCATAGAATGCCAACATTCTAACTGCCAAAATTACGACAGTACATCAAATATTGTAAAGAAAAGTAAATCTACTACTAGAATAGTCGACAAAGACGACAACGTTGACGACGTTGACGACGTTAACGATAGCAACGACGTTCACTATCTATGTGAAGATGTGGAGCTCGTAGAGAACACAATATGGAAGTTGAATTGGAAATTTAAAAACCTGTGCCAATTTTGATTTTTTTCTGAATAGCCCGTATATATATAAGTCTGTTTATAAATATAAGATGCTTTTTATATTATTAAGTATGAAATAGAAAGTATAAATTAATGAAATCGTTATACCATACCTATTCAAATCATTAAATGTTGTTTATAAATATGTGTCAAGAAGCAGTGATTATAAGCAGATTAAAAAATTGTAACAAACTATTAATATTCGTAAGCTTCTGTGAAAGATAGATGTAAAAAAAAAATTGTTACAATATTACCATGCTATCGCAAAAAAAGCAAACATTACATGGAATGTGCCAACCAATCAGTGTCAGTTGTACGGTTTTTCGGGCCTTCGTTTTTTAGTCTACATGTTAATACACTCTCGATGAACTTTTTAATTTACGTAAGCTCTTAAATCGTTTGTATTGTTTTACAGATAAATCTTGATAAATTAGACTGAGTTGCTTGTAGTCAATATCCCCTTACTAAAAAACTGGGAGAAACTGAAAATGATACTATTCTTATGTTTACAAAACTGAATGAAGTCCATACGCAGTATAAAATGAAGATTATTACTGGAACGGAGGATGAATTGCAAATGCTTATTCCGAAACTGATTGTAGATGCGTTACTAAAAGATGAAAATTATTTAATGAAACTGCCAGAAGATGCAAATAAAATAATTTATATGTATTATGTAAGCTAAAGTTTAGTTTTTATATGCATAATTTTTGTGATAATTTCGGTACTAAATAAAAGTTAAGTTTATAGTTATTTTTTCCATTTTATTTATGATTCTTTTTATTTTATAGTACCTTCCTTAATTTTATCAAATCAGGATGACCTTACTATTGCACAAGATACTTATTAAATGAATTCAAAACATTTTATTTGTACATCTTACAGAAACAGTTTTAATGATCTGAAAAATGTTTTGTACTAACATACTTTGACAGATTCAGTTACTTAACCGACAGATTATCATTCTCAAATCATAATTCGTTGGGGTAAGTAATTGAAGCAAGCAATCTGTTTATTTGTCCACAGTTTGACCGAGCACAAAGAACAGCTCTTAAAGTATCTGGTAGAATATTAGCATGGCTTTTTATTTTCTTATCTTGCTTAACGATTTCATCAAAATTTACGGCAGAAAATTTTAGATTCTGTTTCAAGATGCTTTCATTTGCACTTGATGAAAGAGAAAAGGCGAATATTGTTAAATGCAAGGAGTTTTCATACTCTTTCATTTGAGGAGGACACGTCAGGTTGGGGATCCGAACGGCCAATCAGACCTTAACCTAATTCCCCTTAATTAACACGATCACAGTCGTAGTGAATAATTACACAGTTATTGATGGTTAAAACTGCTGATCCCTTGGATTTTACATTAAGTATAAGTCGCTGTCGAAATTGTGTATGATATTTCTTGTGGACATATGCAACAAAAAATGTTAAAATTGTTGATTATTCACAGTCTTGGATGTACCACTGCAAATTGATGTTATAAGATAAACGCTTCAGAAGATTGTTGGAGGTTGCATGTGTGGTTTAAGTTTTGCGACGGTAGCTTGTTTCAAAGGAAGTAAGTTATGCGTCACGCGATTGCAGAAGCAGGTGTACCGCTTCTTGTTTCGAGATCACTGAGAACTGTGTTTAGAATTGATAAATATTAAGTACATGACATGGGATGTCACAATAGTCTTTTTAATCGTTGTTTTATCCGGAATGTTAATTTTTTTTCGAAATTGATACTACAATTCTCATTAAAATCTTAATCTTGATATTAATAAAAATCACTGTTTAATATTATATGGTACGTATAACAATTATTCGGAGTCAATCATAGAAACGAACCAGAATCTATGCTGTAAAAGGATTTCATGACGCACATATTTCTCATTCTAATTAACTGTTTGAAGCAAAATTTAGTTTTGGAAAGTGCGCCAGTGGATTCACATTTGGAGTTTAAATACTAAGAGAATTTTCCAGAAAATGTATCTACTTATTGTCTTAGTCTATACAATTGAATTGTAGAGTACAATTGTATTAGTGGTGACGTAAGTAAACTTGTTTAATCACGTCTATGAAATAAAAAAATTTAACAGGCTTTAATGTGATGTAATGGGTTGCGGATATGCAGGGCTTCAAAAAAGTTGGCAACGATTATGTGCCTAAAGAGTTGGTGATTCTTTTACCTCGTGGGGATCATGAGCCACAAGTATTACTCTTGATTAAATTGGCAATTAAGTTATATTGAAAACACGGAAATTGGCAATGAGCATGTCACAAATCGTAAAGATGCTAAAAAGATTTTTGTGATTAAAAAATTTAAAAAAAAGTATCTTGAAAGGTTTAGTTTGCAAGTTTATTGTATGACTCATTATCTACTTTTTGAGCTCCTAATATTGGCTACTGCATGTGCCTATAATAATGGTGTAAATATATCCATATTTGCTGTCCATAATATAAATTGAAAGAAAAAATTATACCCCTGTATGAAGTGGGAAGATGTTAGTGTCTGTGACAAAGTGCAATAATTAAATCATAACAGAAATTCAATTTCCTTCAAATGAAAATATACTATTACTTTAAGCTATGTGTAATATGTCACCATGAAGTAGTTTTTTAACAAACTAAATAAAATAGAGGAAAGTAGCAAAAATTGTCGTACCAAAGACGATAGAGATTGCTTGAAACCTGTTTTAGAGAAGCACGTTAAGTCTTAGGCAAAAGTTAAGAGATTATTGATAAAAAAATATCCCCTTATAAAAAAAAATTTATGTGAAGTAACTTAAAACAAGTTAAATAATTTCATCAAATAATTGGCTCTTACTAGAGCCATACATTTTTTCACTGTTATTCAAATTTCATGTATATATATGTATAATTTAAAATTGTTATTACTATTTAAGAAACCTTTTCTAATGATATACTTACGATTAAGATCTAAGAATTAACTGTTGCTTTTTACAGAAAATTTATTTAGTGAATAAATTAATAAACTAAAAAAAGGCTTTTTATAGTGTTGCAAATATCAAGTTGCTGCAAATGGTAAAACATTTAGAGATCACAGTATCACTAAATCTTCTTTGCTGTAAGTAGAGGTGAGTGAGGGAGAGAGTGTAGCAGATGTGGCTCTCACACGGGGACCAGAATGCGGTGCTAGTAAATATGCAAGTCTAGAGTCACTCTGGCACCTGTCATGTGGCCCCAGAGTCCTCTACGGCTAAGAAGCCAGACTATCAGTCAACGGGGACGAATATGTATATTTCTGAAGTGTGCGGGCTTGAATTATACGCAAATGATACTTTTTATTATATATTTGTTTAAGCACTTGCTTGAGCAAGCACTAGTTTGTCTTCTATCACAAGCTACGCCACAACCAAGTGCCCAAAAACTCTTAAAATGTTGACAGTGGCCTACGGTGAGTCAACTATGAGCAAAAAAAATGTTTATAAGTGGTATAAGTTATTCCAAGAGGGCCGAGAAAATGTTAATGATGAACCTCGCTCTGGGCGACCCAGCACGTCAAACACCGACGAAAATGTTCAGAAAGTGAAAAAAATGGTGCTAAAAGATTGTCGAATCACGATTAGAGAAATAGCTGATGATCTTGACATATCGTTTGGCTCATGCCAATCAATTTTGACGGATGTTTTGGGTATGAGACGTGTATCCGCGAACACCATGATAATGCACCTGCGCACAAGTCATTATTAGTTAGTAGTTTTTTGGCCAAAAACAGTACTTCCATCATGCCTCAGCCACCATACTCACCAGACTTGGCCCCCAGCGACTTTTTCCTCTTCCCATAATTTAAAAAGCCCATGACAGGACGAAGATTTGCCACGATTAAGGAGATTAAGGATACATCGCTGGAGGAGCTCAAAGCAATATCCAAAATAGCATTTCAGAAGTGTTTTGACGACTGGAAAAAGCGTTGGCACAAGTGCATTGTATCTGAGGGGGATTATTTTGAAGGGGATAACATAGTTTTAGATGAATAAATAAATATTTTTTTATAAAAATGAAAAGTCACCTCACTTTTTGATCACACCTCGTATACCACTGACAAAAACTTAACGTTGATCTACACGGATAACGATTAATGTGGTTCTCAGTATAAAGAGGGAATACATGATGTTTGTAAATTAATTATTCATCGCTTTTGTTATTCTTATTACTGAGTGAATTATTTAACAAGTAAGTTACTGATTAAATTTTTAATGATAAATGATTGGCTGACAAGCCTCACATTTTGTAATACACTGTTTAAGTTTTAGAACCATAAAAAACTACAGTTACAATATAAATATAGAAAAAATAAAAATGTATTTTTGACGTAATGCTTATAGAGAAAATGAGGTTTGAGTATGCAAAATCCCAAATTGTAATAAGAAATTTAGGCTTAAGGCTTGTGATGACAAACTTATTTACACTCATAACTATACAAAAAGTTACAACACGCTTTTTTAAAACAACATTGAGAATGTAATTATCTCAGTTACTTTTAAGAATAAAATCTGGTTCAACTTTTACTGACAGTTTTAAATTTATTTACAAAAATTATTTCTGCGTAACATGGAGATGTTTATCTGGTTAATAAATACACCATGATAAGAAATCCAACATCAGAGCCTGTTTATTGGCTGCCAATGTAACTTACAATTGGTACCTTGTAGAAAAAAATTTTGAACCGATGTCATGACTGATTGTTAAAAAGTTATAACTATGAAGAAATGAACGTCACTGTAAATAATATTTAGTCTTCTTCCGCATAACTTTGATTATATTCTGTCTCGTACAAAGGAAAAATCACTTCATCATACTCGTCTAAAGTAGCCTAAAATCAGAAATTTTAATTATTACTTTTAATAAATGTATCAACGGTTACTTTGGAGTCAAATTTATAAAGAATTAATTTAGTAAACTACAGAACAACGTCATAAGTAGTATTATATGAGCCTCATTGTTTGTTATCATGTAAGACATATTGTATGGACTTAACCAGCGTAAATAATTTAATGAAAAATGCTTAGTAGTTCTACTTTCTAGATGGTTGAGATATACAAATAATTGTTTTATTAATTTTTACAACTGATGCACATCAAATGAAAAAAAAGTACGATGAGTAAATTAAAAACAATATTTTTCACCAAAAAATTTGTTATTATTTTTTTATAATAGTAATCTTATTCTGTACTATTAACTAAGCTGTATTTTATTTAAAAATTAGTTGAATAAATATAATGAATATAATGAATAAATAGAAGTAATATTGATCGGACTTAAAATTGAAATAATATCGTTTTCCGCTTATAAAAAAATAAATAAACAGACCTTACGTTATTTGTTTCACTTATTAAAAAAAAAATTGCCTGAAAACCCTACTATCTTCTGTACCGTGCTCTCTCTCTACTTCACCTATCTATTCGCATAAGCTGCACCAAAAAAGTGGCATTTGGCATTTTCTTATCGCCTCTAAGAAGGAATGACTCCAAAGGAGTCTTACCAGCGTGCAATACACCATATACATACATATATATATATANACAAATTGAAAGGAGAGGCTTTCGGAATTGATTATATCCGAGGGAGATGTGTCATTCAATAATGCCCGTGACAATTTTTTTAATCCCCTCTGCTTCTTTTCTCTCGTATACCCTGGCTCGGCTCCTCTCTTTTTTTTTTTTTTTTTTTTCTATGAGAAACCTGGCACTGTAAACACTCCAGTTTGTAAACACATTCTAAAAGGATGACAAACTTTGGATGATATTTTAGGTCAAGTAAAAAGGAAATCTCGCATCCCATCAGGCTTTGGGAGCTTCTTGACTCCTGTACTTCAACAGGCAGACTCATGCCACTTCGGCCGTGTACAAACAACATCTACAAATGAGCCCTTCTTGCTTCTTAATTTGCTTTCTTAATATTTATAGTAATAGTACAATGAAGATATGAATATTTTAATTTTTATTGATAAGTTCGTCCATATTAGTTACAAGATAAGCAATTATAATAGTTAGAACAAGGCAACATAATAGTCATAGAATTTTTATTTTGTTTAATTCAATACTGAATAACAGTTTTTGCATTGCCACCTCTTATATTATTCATGAATCTTGCCGTGACAAAATTTGTGTATAATGTCGTACATGATATCCTAAAAGATATCCTTCATTAAATCTAATAGGATGTCATGTAAGATTTCTTGCACCATAGCCTACATGATATAAAGCAAAATTTTCTGCAATTAAAACATAAAGACATACAAGGTATAACCCATAAATGAAGAAATTTATTTAGTATGAAAGGAGTAGCAGCATTTAATATGAATAAGAATTTAAAAAATCATTCCATACCTTTAGTGAGGGGATTGGGCCTTGGTCCAGGAGATCAATAGATGAGTGTATTACCCGCTTAGTCACGGTGAATTAGACTTTCGAGAAATAAATGACATCCTTATGAGGTACATGCTTATTTTATTCAAATGCTTATTTCCCCATTTCGTGTATAGTATTAGCCCCCTTTGACATAATTTCGATAAAAATTACTATTTCTTACAAATGAAACTACTTTAAGCTTTGATTTAGAGCATGATTGTATTTTAATAACAATCTAAAAATACCAATATTTCGACATCCTCCAAATGTTTTCTCTAATGCAGGAGCGTGTTATCATTTATTAACCATAATTAAATCTTGTATAATTTCTATTACAAAATTGCACGTTAGTTTTTCAGTTCTAATACTTCAATATGGGTATCGAAGAGGTAATAAAAAATATTCAGATTTCATGTTTGTAACCTTTGGCTTCGCTTCGGGTAACAATAGACACAAAATATTGATAATTATTTACTTAAGTGCCCTAGATGTGTAATAAATAATTTTTACTAACTTTTAGAGTATTCGGATACATTAAATGAATTTTTAATGTATTAGTTCGTACATGGAATTAAATAAGAAATAGTGATAACACCTACAATGTACAGGTTTTAAGTACGTCACACAGTATTTTTGCAGCAAGATAAGAATAAACATACTATAAAGCAAAAAAAAATTTAATGATCAAGTAGTCAATACTAATTGTAAATAAAAGAACTTCTTAATAAAATATGCATCATTAGAAAATATTGTTAATAAGTACGCTAAGGGCACTTGATCTGTCTAGTATTACAAATTGGTGAGATGTCTCGAGTAATACAGTCCTATGTGAATAACTAAGGACAAAATTTGGCATGGATACGCACAACAAGCATTCAAAACGCTTGTGTTATGTCAATACAAGTCCGGGTACTGTGTGATACGTCTTATTGATTTGTGATGCGGTGAACACAGACCCTTTCTGACTAATCAGAGAGCTTTATGAGCCCTATCAGTGTTTACACAGTATGTTCGCACGTTCTTACGATATACTTAAATAATCAGGCCCCTGGCATGCTCTTAGGACAAAATATACTTTTCTTTCTATAGCATGGAAACACGCCTCGCTATAATTAAGTACTTGAATACCAGCGTGAATTGAATTATATACGCAGATGTCTGGAGAGATGCAAAAAAAATACAAGTTGTAGGTTAAGACACCATGTAGACGAAGCAGTAAAACAATAGATAAGCGGTAGTACAATAGTGCAGCAGAGCAGTATATATATTAGTTAAAAGTAGGAAATAACGTCTCACTCTGTTACGTGAAACCATGGGGTATTTTCGAACTTTCTGTCAGGGTATGATAAAAAAATTTTTTGAGATAACAATCAATGGTGTCATCCAAGGAACTTATTCCGTTGTTAAATGAACAAAAAAGCATAGGTATGGACAGAGAGGCTGATGGCGTAAAATTTAAATCCAAAATCTATTTTTTCATCTTTTTTAAAACTTCACATACCCATAAAAATTTTTATTGAAAAATATAAAATACTTTGAGGAAGATAAGGTTTTTCATAAGAACCAAGGGCACTGTCAGTCTGTCTAATGTGCTGACGAAGGTGAGTTAAAAATAGTCAATGATATATTCAAGAACCACACTTTTAAGGTATGCAAATTTAAGAATGACTTTTTTAAAATATTTGTCATAAAAAATATGTTATACAATTGCGTATAGTGCGTCTTGCAAATCTATCGTATTAGATAAAAAAAATTAACGATGCATTGATGGATGTAATTTAACTAATTTTAAAAAATCATTATCCTTTTTTTCTTTGTATGTATAGTTCTTTATACTCATAATTTTTATTTTTTGTATGATTCTTATGATGTCCCAGATAAAATAATAATGAGTTCCATGATCGTACTCTTGACATTGCTACACAAAGTTGCCCATGGTTAAATACGTCTTTCCGAAGATCAATGCCTTTTTTATAAAACATTGTTACTGAGATTTATTAACAGTTATTGCAAAATCTCATTTCCTGGAAAACTGTCTTCTTTTAAATGTACAATGATAATCATTCTCACAACAGATATTAATATGATTTAAAAACAATTCTTATTCTCATCGCCTACAAGTATTTTTCATTTGAGTAAATGATGTACAAAATCAATTATATGTAGCCTTAGTCCATCACACAAACCCTTATCATAACTTGTATTTCTTATAAGCATAACAATACAGTTAGTTCTAAAGCGCAACTTGTATGGAGGTAAGCATCCTCTATAAGTCCTAATGCTAAGCATGTTGCTGTATAGAAAAAATAAAGAACACTATCAACTGTTCTCAAATCATTGTAACTTTTTGCACCTTTGATATGGAATAATAGCAACCTCAAGTTATATAGATCGGTTTGTGCTGGGCTCATTGAATATATACGACCAATACAGTTAAAATTTTTTTCTAGGATTTTATAAAGATGTGCTTGCATTGTTACCCTTTCTTTTTTAAGAAATAAATTGGATTAGAATTTTAGCATAAAACTATTGCTTTTGTAGAGTTACTACTCAATTAAAAATACTCTAGTAACATAGTATTTTAAATATTCAAGCTATCCTCATCTCTAACAAAGAGTTTTTGAGATTTCCCAAAATTAAAATACTTTGTTAATTTGGTTAGTGAATTGCCAATCTTGTGGTAACGTAACTTTTATCGTGTGATGGCTTATTGAATATATGATAGCAAACTTTTACGGGACCAACGTATGGAGTTTCTATAAAATTTGGAACTTCATGGTAATTCATCATTATGCCTTCTTATGATCCTCCTATCGTCACCTAGTAGAATCATGTTCCTCATAGATATTTTTATATAAATATTAAATATCAGAAGTACTTGAAAGTGCCTCAACATTTATATGACAATTAAATATTTCAATAAGCTTATGCTTATAGTGCAATCATTTCATTTTCAACGGTATAATCATTAGGTTGCTTATAAGTCTTACCAGTATATCCTTTTTTACCTATAGTCGTATTTTCATTAAATTGTTAAGAAACTCTTTCTAAAGATTTACCGTTTACTATACACCAATCAGCACATGGTCTATGTATAATGTGTTTCATTACAATTTTATGTAAACGACTATTTACAGTTTCATCAGGAGTCTCAGCTAACATATATTTATTAATGATTAGCTTAAGTGGCAGAGTAAGTGGGATGGTTGTGACGAGGGATAACCAAGATTTTTATTGAAAGTAGCTCAAAACAACGTACCTAACAATAATTAGGTGTTTCCCTGTGATTTTATGAAGAGCAATCTGAATAATAGACATAAAGTACAAGTGATATAAATACCTCAATTACAAACACTGAAGGAAAAGATTTGACGTAACGATGTTTGTTCGCACGCAAGTAGAGTTGGCAAAAGCGTCCACATTTCGCATAGTTGTGAATTTATAGTATAGCACACATATTTACACAGAAATATCATGAGGTCAATATATCGAACTGATAGACATGGTCAGCAATGTATATTTTTAAAGAAAACTTTTATAAGTATGACTCAAAGTGTATAGGTCCTCTTTCTTATTTATATTATTGTCGTCTGACACTATATGAAGCATTTCAGAAATTAGTCGTTTCCTTTAATTTGGCTCTTTTAGTGCTCTCTTTGTTTTACCTATGAACTTTGCGAGACAGTCATTGCACGAAATTTCATGTACCACGTTGGTGTTTTCTAACTTTTTTGTTTTATCTTTCCTAATTGCACAACGTGATTCAATTTTTTCGTTATTTTGGGGATGGTACTTATTTGAATTTTTTTTAAAGATAATTTTGGTTTTTCAAAAATGTTAGGGAAATATGACAAACTAATAAAATTGCTGTTATCACGTGTTATACGTATATAATTTAACGATTCTGTATTATTGATTTTCGTAAGTCTTTTTATTATATATTTGTTGATAAAATGTGTAGGATATCCATTTTTGTGCAACGTTACTATGGAACGAACGATCTGACAGTTTTATCGCCCTATCTACTAAGTTATGTATGATATTTATTTTATTTTGTTTTGTATGGGCTGACGTAAAATTTAAAAGTCTATTTACTGACGTTTCTTTACGGAACCAATTTGTTTTCAATTTATTGTTTTGTATAAATAGTGTACTATCTAAAAAATTAATCTAGCTATGAGTTTCCATTTTATGAGTAAATTATAAATGTTTATCATAATTATTAAAGGTTTGGAGAACGATTTTAATAGTGTCTTTTCTTATGCAAGCTATTGGGTCATCGACATTAGTAAAGAAAAAGAGTGGCTCTATGCCGTATTTATTTTTTAGATTTTTCCAACAAAACTCGACACAATCATCGAGCACCAAGTTCTCAAAAAGAGGAGAAATCGGAGACCCAATGGGTGTGCCAAATATCTGATAGTACATTTTGTTATTGAAAGTAAAAAACTTATTTCTAAATAA
The DNA here is from genome assembly GCF_000648655.2 of Copidosoma floridanum. The sequence continues at coordinate 323,170 of NW_019379497.1, forward strand.
CAATTTTTTTACATTAAGAATTTCAGTAAAAGAAATTTTTGAGCCCCGAAGAATATCGTGTTTCCGTCTCTCGAGACTCTCAATTACAAGATCGTATGGAACATTTGTGATCAAAGACACAACATCTAATGACACTAATACACAATCCACTGGAATTTGTACTGCTTTAATTCTGTTAATCAAGACTACACTATTGTTTGGATTGTATTTTGATTGTGGTATGCAATGTTTTAAATTATCATAAAGTATTTTAGCCAGCTGATACGTTGGGCTATTAGTTAAAGAGATAATTGGTCTTAATTAAGTACCCTGTTTATGTATTTTTAGAAGGCCGTAAGCCTTCGCCAATTGTGTATGTGTTTGTGTTATCTGAACAATCTTATATTTGTACTTTTATAATTCGTTTTTATTTAGGTACTGTAATTGTTTATAAACTTCTTTCTGCAATTGTTGTAAAGGATTTCTCTTTATTTGTGCGTATGTGGTGGTATCACCAAGTAGCTGAGTCATTTTTTCCACATAATCTTGCTTCTCCATGCAAACCAAGACATTACCTTTATCTGCGTTTAAACGATCAACTGTTGGTTATCTTTCAAAAACTGACACGTCTGTTTCATTTTATTGATCAAAAATTCGTCTTTTTTTCTGTATATGAGCCTTATAACGTAAAGAAGACAACACTATTGTACTGACAGTTTTACTGATAGATTCCCTCGCATTCTCAGTTATTTTTGAATTTTGTAAGCCGAATTCTAAATCTTTGGAAAGTTTAATAGCATCTTTCTTATTGAAATTTGACGTTGTTTCATTAAAATCTGGTCTGAGTGACAATATTTCAGTCACGTCTAACGGTATCTGTGTTTGTGTTAGGTTAAGAATGTTATTTCTTTTTGGACTTATTTGTCTGTCAAGCTTAGTGTATAGCCTTATAAACTTGCTTTTTACAAACACACTAAAAGAGAGGAAAAGAGAACACAAAAACAATTATAAAACTGAATCCGTGGTATCTGTACATCAATCTTTAAATAATTATACTTTTAAATGGAATGAGATTAAAATAATAGACCAGGAGCCAAATTATAGGAAACGACTGATTTCTGAAATGCTTTATATAGTTTCAGATGACAGTAATATGAATAAGAAAGTGGACCTATACACTTGGAGTTATACTTATATAAGTTTTTTCAAAAATATACGTTGCTGACCATGTCTATCAGTTCGATACATTGACCTCATGATATATCTATGTAAATATGTGTGCTCTACTATAAATTGACAACTTTGCGAAATGTGGACGCTTTTGCCAACTTTACTTGCGTGCGAACGAACATCGATACGTTAAATCTTTTCCTTTAGTGTTTGTGATTAAGGTATTTATATCGCTTTTACTTTATGTCTATCATTCGTTGGTTTGTACTGATTTTCTATTGAATTTGTGAATAAAGCCTGAAGATGTCGACACTTCAGTCGACGAAGCGATGCTGTGTATAATAAATATGCGGTGTGTGGGTTTTTTATTTTTAAAGTTTGCCCAAAAAGATCAACTTAAAAAAATTGTTAATTCAATTTTGAAAAAGGGATAGTTCTACAAAAGCAGATAATTACGCTAAATTACCATGTGTTTAATTGATAAAACTAAAATTTCATTGACAGTAAAGAAGTTCAAAGAGATATATTTATAGCACCCGTCATAGTATACATATCAACATGCATGCGTGTGCCAATGTTTGTTTGTATGTAGTATTCATTTTTTAACAATAGTTCACTGGAATTGTAGCAGTAGGAAAGTCTTTTTAGTTCATAAGCATTGTATAAATATCTTGGAATCCATCCAGTTCACAAATGAGAAGTTTACTAGCCGTTAGTAAAATCATAATGACATTTTAAGTGCCATGAGGAAAAAGAACTTCAAGATTATAAATCATCTTAAACAGTCGAGGTTCTATAAATCAGAAAGTGGTGCATGAATTACTTTATAAAAGTATTTGTTGTAGAATAATATTACAGATAAAATTTCTTTACACTAGCATAGTGTGCACTACGTGACTTATGTGTAAAAAGGAAAGAAAGCAAGGTAGCAGTAAGGGTTGTCCTCTACGTGAGACATTTTTTTGAAATGATGCAGCAGCTATATCGATCTGCAAGTAACCAGTCCATGTGAATTAGGCATAACTGTTAAATATCATTATTATAACTAAGGTTGGAGATGTTTAAAGTTACTGAACAATTGTTGCTGATACAATGAACTTAGTAGAAGAAAAAATTGTTATTTAAGCTTACTAAATCTCAAAAGCTTTGTTTCATACCTCTTTACTTGTGTATTAAATTTTGTTCAAATTTATTAAAAAATGACTCAGTTACTTTATTTTACGACCAAGAATAAAAAATAAAAAAAATTAAAAAGGTGCTGAATAAATTTTTTAAATTATTTTTTTTATTACTTTCTTGTAATTAAAGTTTTAGACTATGTAGGATATCCATTTTTGTGCAACGTTACTATGGAACGAACGATCTGACAGTTTTATCGCCCTATCTACTAAGTTATGTATGATATTTATTTTCTGTGGTTTNAAGTGTATATTCTGTATACTTAATACTAATTTAAGCTTGTAATAAATTTAAAAAAAATAGTTCTATTTATAATGAATGTAGCATTAAATTAATGTTAAGTGGATAACTCTATGATTAGTGGAAAATACTGTTCAGCGAGGCCACTTAAACCTATGATTTTGGACTATCTTAGTACAAATCTTAAGACTTATTTCTCAACAACACACATATTATAAATTTATATTTTACTCCACCCTGTTCTGTGCACTTTAAGACCTGAGAGGGTAGGGAATGCCGTTCTACATTAGCTATGGTGAATCATGTTGTTGCGAAACCACTTAAAAAAACTATCTCTAATGAGTCCCGTATCTAACCACATATCTATACGTTTATAGGCTAAAGAATTGAGCTTGGGTGCAGTTCCTGTTCACTTTCTAGGAATGATATAAAAACATTTTGTTTGCCCTCTAAATGAACAGTGAAATCCAACGGCAAGACTTCAGGTGGTTTATTTATAAAATTATTATGAACATATTTAAATAAATTTTAGAGTAACTCTGTATCTATTTTAATACACTATCTTTTAATTTGAGAGTAAGATGATGAATATTAATGCAAGATAATGATGTATGAAAAATGAACTATGAACATAATGGCAACTGATTATTTCTTCATTGGAACTTGTAGTCTAACTACTAATTTAGTGCACAAAATTTAGTTAAAAATTAACATAATAAGTATTTTGCAATCCTTAATACCAATACTTCAAAATACACAAATTCACGAATATAATGAAAAGATATTGGCATAAACATAGTCACACATTGTTAAAAGCATAGGCGATGATGATGGCTATAATTTTAAGGTTAAACATAATTTCACAAAACCATTATTGTTAGAAGCTTTCCCATTAAGTATTATATCTTAAATTTCGTAAAAGCACTTTTTTATTTAATAAACACTATTTACTAACAAATATTTGAAGTTTTAGTAGTTTTAAGAAATATCAATTTGATAGTTGACTCGGGAGACATGAAATAACTACCTTAAATAGTCACTTATCCAATTGCGAACTGTGGTCAACGCCACCTAACTTTGGTAATCAGCGCTACTGAAACTATGGAGCGGTCGCTACTAAAAATATGGAGCAGTGTTAAGGATTAGGATTCAATGTTAGTTACCTCTACCCCCTCTCATACCGCTTTCCTCTCTTTTCCAAGCACTAAAAATCCATGATAGCACCTGTAGCTCATAACCTCATAGAGTCAGATGCAAATCAATGTATGCAATTAAATTTTCGCTTTCGAGTTTGGAAATTTTGTACTTTACGCGAGTAAAAAATTTTGCAGGATTTTTCGTAATTTTTTTCATCTCGATAAGTCAATACTACAGGCTTAAAAATTTATAAATTCGATTGCTCCAAATAAAAACTAAGAGCCTGTAACGCTAAGAAATATCATGTATCTTTTAAAAATATTTGATTAACAACTCAAAAGGTAGTGGGTTATTACATAGCTATTTTGTTTGTAATATAAGTGCAGTGGCAAAGTTTAATTTTAAGTTTGCTTGCAGGCTTTCTCCAGGATTTTCTACAGCCTTTTTTGCAGGATTTTCTGCAGAATGCTTTTGTAACGAAGTGTATTTAAGTGATAGTATAGTGTATTTAGGTAACATTATATACGTATAAAAATAACTGGTGTCACACATAATGATTGCGTTCGCTTAAACGAAATAACGTTAGATTAGAAATGTTTTATAGACCAAGAAGTATATTTGTATATACCGCAATAACAAATATTATTTACTTTCAGCTAGCATAATTATAACTTTTTTGCTTTAGAAGTTCACAACCAATAATCATGGTAACGGCTATGTAGATGTTTTTTAATAGTTGCTGGACTTCATGTTAAAAACTGAACAGCGCTTTCATGGTATGTACAGTGCTAGTAAGAATATTCTCCTCGGGTGAAAGGATATTTTTACTATTCTTATTTATTTCTGAAAGAAAATTTTCTTAAAGAAGAATTAATGTGGTTTGACATTATGAGTCTTAAGTATATTGGATATTGAAAAAAAGGGCATGTATGGAGGATATATAGTGCTTGTATTGAAAGTGCCGCCATCCATACAAATGCACCTCTTGATAGAATGATTTAGATGTATCAAAAATCGCTTGTGTACAATTAGTCGTATGCATTTCTAATTTACCGACATGCATTAGAGTCACATAACTACTTTATCGGGCTTTGGTGAAAGACAGCTCTGAAAATTAAGAATGAGAAACTTATCAAAACTTACGGTGTGAGTGAATGTACAGCTCCTCGGTAACTCAAGTGGTAGAGCAACTGTCTAGTAAACAGGAGGTTGTGTGTTCGATCCACACCTTAGGAGGATATTTTTACCATTCTTATTTATTTCTTAAAGAAAATTTTCTTGAAAAAGAATTAATGTGGTTTGATGTTATGAGTCTTAAGTATATTGGATATTGAAAAAAAGGGCATGTATGGAGGATATTGAGTGCTTGTATTACAAGTGCTGCCATCTATGCATATGCACCTCTTGATACAATGATTTAGATGTATCAACATTCGCTTGTATACCATTGGTCGTATGAATTTATAATTTACCGACAAGCATTAGAGTCACATAACTACTTCTAAAACCTGCAATGATCAGTATTAATTTAACACCGTATTTTTTAATGGCTTGTTGCGTTCTGCACAACATCTGTATTTGAAGACATGATGTACATGATATTATATTGGATAAAAGATTAAATAATGTTTACATGAGTCAAAACAATAACGTTACTGTGACCTCAAAGCGAGCTGGGATGCTAAAGTGACTGGAAATAGTTTAACAACTACAACAGCAATTGTAAATAATTAGTTTATGGATGTGTCTTTTTTCAAATAAACGACAAAAAGTTATAAATATTGTTAATGTCTTTCACATAAAATCTAATAATTGTAAATAAAAAAAAATGAATACTTGTATTGAGCCAGGTATATAGTAGTAAAGTTGCAAATAAATAATTTTTGAAAATACAAGTCAACTTGTTTGTAGTCTATTAAATTACATTTTATTATGTACTGACAGTTGTATAATCCAACCTGCAACTGAAAAAAAAATTTTTTTTTGAACTGACGAAAGAAGAAATCCTAAGATTTTTAAAATTATTTCTTGAATTAATATTTTAATACTTTTACCAACGGATAACTTTTCTTTCGCCTGCTCAGCTCTCTGCTCCCGAGCTATTTTGTTTCTTCCAAAATGTCGCCTAAAATTCCGTTAGAGCTTCTAGAACGCTTCTGTACTACATTCCTTGATGTACTAAATTTTTTCTCAAGCTCTTTCTCATTATCAGAACGATTTTCTGAAGAGATCCTAGACTTGGGAGAAACCCATACTTCTTCACTGCATATCTCATCCATCTCCTTAAATAATAAATAAACTGTACTTGCCAAAAAACAACAACTTATGACGGATAAAATGTTTTAAAAAAATTAGTACTTCGTAGTATTTAAATGTTTTCTCATCACTTTGAGTACCATTGTTATGGTCTTTAATTTGCTGATACTGTTCTTTCAAACTGTAAGACTTTTTTCAGCAGTGCAAATGTGTTACCGTATAATTGTAACTTTGCATATATATAGTGACATTTGACCATGTATGTAAGTTATTGTACTTCGTCAGAAAAAATTCTTCATTTTGTTCTTTGACTAAATGAATGAGTAGTAGTATCATAGGTTTTGACCATTAAAAATCATCTGAAACAAAATATAACATATGTATGACTACAAAAAAAATCATATGCAATTACAACGGATAGTTATATTAAGTAAATTTTTACCTACTTCAATACCATCCTGATTTTCAACTTTTGCACTTTTAATATTCTTTGCATTTACCTGCTTAGATCGACGTACAAGAGTATTCAACTCTTAAAGTGGCTTTAATGGAATTAAACTGCCACTAGTACTTGATGAGCTTAATTCATAATTTTTTTTTGATGAATTTTTTACATAGTTGTCAATGTCAGTATCACTATCAGTATATTTTTTAAGATTACTGATCCAACAGTCTTCTGCATCCTGAACATAATTCTGCGAAAGTGTATGTTAAGACCCCTTCTTTTTCTTATCATCCGGTGTACATCTTTAGCATACAAGTATTTACATCGTTTAAGTAAATAATCATAATACTTGTCATTTATAACTGTTTTAATGTAAACTTTGATAAAACAGAAAACTATAAATCAGCATTTGTAACATAACTTGTTCAGTTTATGGAGTAGCATGACCATTCAAAGTTTGAGAAAGTTGTCGATGAGTGATACTAAGTATGTAAGCAGTTCATGGCTGTCTCTCAACTTAAAACCTATATCAGTGCTCAGTATGTAACAACATAAGCGAAAAACAACTCTCCAAGCAACTAATTTTTTTTAAATTGTAACCTAGAAAAGTTGCGTGCTACCACATGTTTGCTTCGACTGATAGAGCCAAAAGTTTAGGTCTGTATAGCCTATCTACTCACTTTTCTGGTCTTGAGTGTCGCGTGAAACTTTTTCGATGTAAACGTTCACAATGACAATTTGAGTTTGTCATGCGACACAATTATGTCACGTCTATGTAAACATCTCCACTATTACTCTGTCCAGTCGTTTCAATATTCTACTCATTTTGTTCAACTATTTTACTTACTATTATAAATAATCAAGCTATCCACATAACGCAACATACTAGGTACGTTTTTTTTGTGATCGGTCGGTCTTTCAGTTGGTCCGACTCCTTTAGCATGTACATATATACATAAAGAATATAGATATAATTTCTTGAGGAATAGGACAAAAAGATTGACTGTCACTGTTCGTCAAATCAGTAGTATTTAACTAAGAGTTGTATAGTATGTAGTTGTAAAACTGTTGAATAGGGCACTAGACAAATGACCAAATAAATTGGCTGTTCCCATTCGTCATTCGTCAGTTTCATTACACTACATGTATCTTTAGCATAACATTTCTGACTTTTAATTATCGCGGCCAACGTTGTATCTGGGGTCTTATCGAGTGTTTTGATAAACGTGATCAAACTTGAGATTGGTGGTGTTATGTTCTGGTCCTTGGTTGTGAAGCAGGGTGGGTTTATTATCCACTGAGGCACGAAAGTGCAAGACCACGGTCAGAAAGTTTCCTGCTATTTTGAGAATCGGCCTCTAATTATTTAAAAACTTCTGGTACTCGGGCAGCTGTTTGTTCCCCTAATGAGAAGTTCTTTTCCAAGAACTCGTGGAGATGACGTCTACGTTGTCAACCTTTTGGTTTGTAAGGGAGCGCCAAACTTAGCATCGCAAACTCTACAGCGGTCTGGCTTCGATGGAACTCATTGTTCAACTCTCTGCCTGTCCTCTGGTGTCCGTCCCTTTTCTACGCCCCTCTGCGTCCAGTGATAAAGGTCTTACGTGTTGGCTCTGCAAAATATGTGGGTCCCGAGAACTATGCATTAGCTCGCAAGATTGCATGATTGCTTTGGGGTGTTAGCTTGGGTAGGCTGGGTGCGGAGCTAAGTCAACTTGCGTGCAGATCCTAGGGATGTGGGTATAGCAAGAAGAACTTGAGTGGATCAGAGACCAGGCGAGGGTTTGTGGCCTTGTTTGAAGGTACCTTTGTGCAGGAGTGTGACTAAGTCAAAGCGTATACATACATTGTTGATTCCTTCTAAAACAAACAAAATATCATCTCCCGAAGGTATCAAAATATTCGTAATTGTTAGGTGAGTGTAGCTTTAATTGATTTTTATTGTTAATTAATTCTAATGCTGTTTCTTTTATTCTTTGTTATCATCAATATTACTTCTTCTATTACCATTATCATCACCATTATCATCACCGTTATTATATAATTTTATTATGATTCTTTTTTTTTTTTTTTTTTTTTTTTTTTTTTTTTTTTTTTTTTNTTTTTTTTTTTTCGAGGTCATCCAGAATGCCTTTATGCACCATAAAAGGGTGTACGAACCCTCCCTTGTGTGGGACTCGTTATGACCATACCCACTAAACTGGCAAGACCTTTCTCCTGGGACGGTCGGCTCGGAATCTGCTCTCGCATTTACACTTCAAGCCGGGGCCACGGAGGCTTAGCCCCTGGTTCAGGCTTCCTTAAGTGTTTCTTTACCAAATTGTCTTGTAACTTTTGCGTCCTCTAGGATATTTTATAGTTTCCGTCATGCATCCAAGCTGCTCTTCTCTGTTTACTTGGATGGATGGAGCAATATAATAGGCAGATGCTCCCCAGCTCGAGCCCAAACCCGGCTACCCCCAACAAAGGCGCAAGAAGCGCACCCGCCGCAGAGCCCGAGGGGCAGAGACCTGGGCCACCAAGGTACAGCCGCTCATCGGTAGGACAGTGATATAGCGAAGCGGTTCTCAGGAGCTTGCCCGCATTCAAGCACCCAAGTAACCCCCCATACCGCACATTGACCACACCCCAGGAGCCCAGCAAAAAAAAAAAAAAAAAAAAAAAAGTGGAAGCGAGGCACCCAAGAGCATGGGCCACCAGGCCGTAGCCGCTTATCGGTAGAAAAGTGATAGAGCGAAGCCGTTTAAGGAAGTCTGCACGCGCTTAAGCACCCACGCAGACCCCCATCACGCACACCAATCACCCCGTGGCCACGCCCCAGCGGCCCTACTCCCAAGGACCTGCCATCCCCCCCCTAAGCCCCCCAGGCGCTGCAGCAAAAAACACAACCCCACGCTCCCCCCCGATCGCACCAGATCCACGCTCGCACTACCTTCGCTCAGTCGTCCAGAAAACCATCCTCTTTTTCAGCCCGGAGAACTGTATGTATGTATTGGGCTACTGCAGTCCACCTTTCTTTGTTGAGAAGCATTTTATCTATGACGTTGTTGGGATTGAAGGTTCCGATCCTTTCCTGTAGCACGTTTCGTTTGGCTTGCCACTTGATGTAGTCAAAGAACGAATGTTCTGCGTCATCTTTGTCGTAGCCGCAGTACTTGCAAGCAGCCGTCTGTATTTTCCGCATCTTTCTGAGGTACGAGCGGAAATACCCGTGATTTGAAAGAATTTGGGTAAGGTAGTAATCTACTTCCCCATGTTTCCGCTCTGTCCATTCCTTGACATCTTTTATCAGGCGTGCCGTCCATCTACCTCAAGATTCTTCTTGCCATCTATGTTGCCAGCGTTCCCAGATGATTTCCTGGGCGTTTGTCTTGGCCTCCATTCTTCCTAGGTCCTGCTCCGTAAGGTGCTTAGATCGTCTTTCCCTCGCAAGGAGGTCAATGGGGATTACGTCCACTATCACCATTATCGCAGACTCTGAGACTGTGCGATAGGCGTAGGCTATCCTCAAGGCTCCTATTCTTTGAACTTGGCCAATTTTTACTCTCTTTTTTTCGACGTTCATCTCATCTCCCCATTTCTGAACCCCGTACAAAATAATAGACTGGGCTGTCGACAAAAGGAGCCTGCGTTTTGCAGGCTTTGGACCTCTACCGTTCAGCATGATTCGGCTTAATGCCGCTACTCTTGCCGCCGCCTTGTCTGCTGCTTGCCTAGGGTGACTCCGAAACGTGAGCATTCTATCCAGCGTCACCCCTAGGTATTTCACGGTATCCTTTGTCATTACTTTTTCTTCATGTACCTTGAGGGGGATGATGGTATCTATCTCTTTTCTCGTCAATAGTACCATCTCCGTCTTCCCTGCTGCAACTTTGAGTCCGTGGTTCTTCATCCATGGAGCCACTCTCCGCATAGCCTGGTTAAGTTGTATCTGAACAAGTTCCATCGTGCGTTCGACGATCACTACAGCAGCATCATCCACGTATCCTACCAAGAACGTCCTCTCTGGCATTTCCTGGCGAAGTAGTCCGTCGTATGACACGTTCCAGAGATAGGGTTAACGTATGGAACCCTGGAATGCCCCTGCAGTTATTTTCTCCTTTGTTTCGCCTTCTGTTATCGTATAGGTCAAGAAGCTGTCCTTGAGATGATCTCTCAATACTCTCAAGAGATAGTATGGTGTTCTAAATGTGTATTTCAGATGGTGAAGCATGTCCTTCCATCTTGCTAAGTTAAAAGCGTTCTTTACATCCAAGGTCATCAGAAGAACGAGGGGTCTTGCTCCATGGCATATGTCTCTAGTATTTTAAACTGTTTTTACTACTTCTTCTATTACTCCTATAATAGATCTTCCTTTTCTGAATCCGTACTGCCTGTCGGATAAATCTCCCGCGTTTTGTAGGGCCTGCAGAAGACGGGCCTTGAGCAGCTTTTCGTATAACTTTCTAGTCGTATCTAGCATGCATAATGGCCTGAAAGATGACGGAGAGTTAGGCTCCTTCTTGCCTTTATCGATCAGTACCAGCCCTGCGTTTTTTCAGGGGGTTGGGAACAACCCCTTCCGCAAACATGCATTGTATAGGTTTAAGAGCAGCTGTGGGTATTTTGCCACTACTATCTTAATGACTTCTGCCAGTATACCATCTGGTCCAGGAGCTTTTCCATTTTGAAGCGATCCAGCTGCTAGCTCCAGTTCCTTCTGGGTAAATAAAGGTACATCTTTCATGAGCTTCAAGTCTGCTTTATCCTCGAGTTCTGGATGCGTCGGGAATAGCGTATCCACGATATGTCTCATGGTATCCGCGTCTTTGTTTGCAGTTAGTGCAAGTCTTCCCAGTTTCCCCATCACTATTCGGTATGCTCTGCTCCAGGGGTCGTTATTTACTTTCCGGCACAGAGTCTGCCAGCACTGATTTTTGCTGTTCTTAATAGCAGCTCGCATCGTCTTTCTTGTAAGATGGTACTCGGAGTACCTTTGTCCGGCCTCTGGTCTGTTTCTGGCCCTTTGATAGAGGCGTCTATGTTCGAGACATTGGTGCCTTAATTCCGCATTTTCCTTGTTCCATCAGTAAGTTGAGCGTTTGCCGTTCCATCGTTTTTTCCTGGGCATGGAGGCCTTGCATGCGATTTTTAGAAGTTGCATGGTTACCTCGATGAGCTTCTCTACTCCTTCTGCTGTGTTTAGGTTTTGTTCGTCGTTTTGGATAGCAGTGATGCCATTTTCAATTTTTTCCGCTAGTCGTTCTGTGTCCAGCTTCTTAACATTCCATCCTGTTTTGTGTGCTATGCCTCTTCTGTCTATTGTATCGGTGATTTCGAAGACGATATATTGGTGATTGCTGCCATTTTTTTCCTCGATTACCTGCCATTCTTTCACCTTTGGCGCAAGGCTTTCCGAAGCCAGTGTCATGTCTGGTATTGATTCGCCAAATCCCGGCCTTTGGAAAGTCGTGGTCCTTTCTTCATTTCCAACGACCAGTCCTAACCTTGCCGCCATATCTAGGACTGCCCGGCCCTTAGAATTTGTTGCAGAAATTCCCCATTCTACTGCTCTTGGATTGAAGTCTCCAGCGATCAATAGGTCGCCTTCCATGCCATCCCTGATGGTATCTTCGAGGTAATTAGGTCTTTTTCTGTATTCCTCAATACTAGTGCTTTGTAAAAAGTAGCAGCTGACATATGTGATGCCTCCACTTTTCAACTAGACAAAATGTCTTTCCAATCCGCTTGCATCTTGGCGGATTTTGTCTGGTCTAGGAACTGAAATGGCCGACATATTTTTTCCGTTGCTAAGCCACTTAGGCGGCTTAAAGTTTCTGTACTGCTCGCTTATGAGCGCTGCGTCTACCCTTCTTTCACATAATATTTGTGGCTGTAGGGCATCTGCGTCAATTGCCCCGTTCATATTTCCTTGGAGAACTCTAGGCATGATGTCTGGTTTCTTTTTCCTCTGTCCAGGACTGGTATAAAGGTCCTGTACGCTCCAGATCCAGACACATGATTAGTGTTCTCTCCTTCACGTGCGGATTTACTGCATAGGACACATCGTGGTTCGGCCTTGCAATCCTTAGCTCTATGATTGTCTTTACCGCATCTCCAGCAGAGGCCTGATTGGTCCGGGTCTCTACAGTCGTATCTTGTGTGCCCATATCCCAGGCACCTGTAGCATCACTAGACGATAATCCTGCGTCTTAGTTGGCACCAGATCCAGCCCACTGCTATCGTTCCTTTCTTCAAAAGGGATTATCATTATTATTACTATCCTTATCATTACTACAATTATGACTGTTATTATTATTTTATTGTTATTGTTATCATGATTAATATTATTATTATTTTTATTATTATTATTATTATTATTATTATTATTATTATTATAACTACTGTTATTATTATCGTTACGAGGAATCAGTATTATTATAATCATCATTGTAAGAAGGTCATAATACATATATAAGTGTTCCTTGTATAATCTTGAGTCGATATTATGGAAACAACTCTATGTAGTGGTCGTCCATTCTATGCAAGAGGTGCAAGGGGGGCATTTGTTGCATTTTTGTCATATTGAAGTATGTATGTGACGGTCAAACTCTAACTCGATTGCGTAAATCGTAACATTTTACAAGATAGGGGTTTGATCAGATCTTTTGATATATCGCTCAGGTAAGCATTTATTTTGATACGCTTCAGACTGCGCTTTACCATTATTCTTAAAAAAAGGTGAGTTCCGCATATAAAAAAACTTTGAAATTTTGCTGATTTGACTTCTACGCTGGATTACATTGGTTGTATACACTTAATTGTCACTGATATTTTAGTAGTGCTGCCCGACCATGGGGCTTTACCATGACCTACGTTACTTAACTGCTGGCAGCGTTTGCAAAATACACTCTTTGTCTCTCTTTTTCTTGATTGTTAACTGTTATTTTGAAAGTAATGCAAGCTACAGAAAAGTTTTGTAACATATTTTTTTTACTAAGCGGTAAATTACTTTTCGTTTCAGTAAAAGTACATCTGAAATTATTTTAAAGTTATCTGTATATTCTTCTTTAATTTTTTTTATTATCATTTTCTGTCAGTTATACTAAGAAATAGATATTGAATTCAAACACATGATGAGTTAAATGAAGTGAGAGATAAAGACCATGCTGTGTAAGTTAAATTTTTGGTTACGACCATGTGTCTTGGTTTTTCTCAAATCACCAATACTTATAAAAAAAAAAAAAAACTACAAAAAAACAAGCAGTTTAACATTAATGATTTTTGAATGGCGAAGTCAAGGGCGACGTTGATGAGATGATTGCCCTAACAATTGTTGGAAAAGCAAAGTTATTGAATCTATTTCAGTTTGTTCTCACAAATGGTAGCAGGAGAATTTTATGCTAAGTTTGGTGAATAAAGCTAATTAGTAGGCTTTAACATTAAGTGACAATAAATAAATAAAGTTTTAACGGACTTTCTTTTTGACATTATTAGAAATATATTTTTTTGATGGATCATGCATTGAGATAAAGCTGCAAAGCAATTATTTCAGCTGATTACTCAGAAGCAAAAAAAATGGCGCCTGTTTGGTTATTTTTTATTATTTTTTACGACGTGAGCTAACGAGCAAACTCTGTAAGGGAGCATTACTGATTATATTTACAAACTTTTTTTTTATTAATTTCATTTATAAGTGGTTTGCTACTCTACTATTGGTACTCCGTAGGATTTGGTTATATTTTACAACACGAGAAAGCCAGCGAATCTCGTGAGAGAGCTATTACTGATTATATTTATATACTTTTTTTTAATAATTCCACATAAACGTGTTTTTCTACTCTACTATTAGAACTCCGTAGCATTCCATTATATCAACGTGAGCGAGCGAGTGAACTGCTCAAGGGAGCTATTACAGATTATATTTATAAACTTTTTTTCTTATTTATCCCACACACATGTGGTTGGCTTTTAAACTATCGGTACCTCGTAGGATTGAGTTATTTTTTACAACACGAGAAAGCAGCGAACCTCGTGAGGAAGCCATTACTGATAAAATTTATAAACTTTTTTTTTATCACTTTCACAGATATGTGGTTGGCTACTTTACTATTGGTTTTTCGTTGGATTCGGTTATTTTTTACAACGCGAGCGAGTGAGTAGGCTTCATGAGGAAGCCATTACTAATTATATTTTCAAACTTTTTTTTAGTAACCCCACACATATGTGGTTGGCTACTTTACTATCGGTACTTCGCAGGGTTTGGTGAATTTTTACAAAGTGAGTAAGCCAGTGAACCTCGCAAGGGAGCCATTGCAGGTAATATTTATGAACTTTTTTTTTATCAATTCCACACATATGTTCTTGGCTACTCTACTATCGGTACTCCATAGAATTTGGTTATTTTTCACAACGAAAGCAAGCCAGTGAACCTCGCGAAGGAGCCATTACTGATGATATTTATAATTTTTTTTTAAATTCTGCTTATATGTGGTGGCCTTTTTTACTATCAGTACTTCGTAGAATTTGGTTATTTTTAATAACGAGAGCAAGTGAGTGAACCTCCTGAAGAAACCATTATTGATTTTATTTATAAATTTTTTTTTTCATCAATTCTACACATATGTCATTGGCTATTAATACTTCGTAGGATTTGATTATTTCTTACAACGTGAGCGAGCGAGTGGAGCTCACAGGAAAGCTATTAAAGGTTATATTTATAAACTCTTTTTTTCATGAATTCCGCACATATATAGTGGGCTACTCTACTGTCGGTACTTCATAGCATGTTTTTTTTTTGCAACGCATGCAAACGAGGGGATCTTGCGAGGGTGCCGTTTATAAATATGCTATCAATACTGTCCTTTTTTCGTATAGCCTATCGATATACTGTTGAAATAAGCTTCATAACTCTTACATAAAGACCGTATCAGCTACCAAGCTGATGAGAATAGAGAATACACTTTGATCTGTGTCAGTTTGTCAAAACATCATAGTCAAATGAAAAAACATTCCATTATTTTTAAATTTGTATATACTATAAATCAATTAAATGTTTTAACATGACATTTAAATATGTATAAAACTTATTTTTTGACTTGCAAAATGCAATATCTTGAAATATAAGCAAGTATGAATTTTTAGATTATTTTGTTTTCCGTTTTTTTAGCAAATTCGCGAGAAATCACCCTTATACCTCATTTAAACGTAAAATTATTTCGTACTTCAGAGTTTGACATCTCGAAAACATGTTTAAATTTGTTTTCTATTCTTAGTTTTTTATACAACAGATTTTTATCAAAAATCTTTCAAGTTTAGGTGGCCCTATTATAATTCAGGCGAAAGCATGTCCGATATAACAGCAAATAAAGTAATTTTATACATGTCTCTTGTATTACTGAGAAAGAGCGCGATTACTTCAACGAAGTGAGCTTAGATAAATTAGATTGTTGTTTTTACGAGTGCCTTTAACTTCCGTTTAACGTTTAACAATATATACATCATTCAATTACATTTATTAAATTATTCATTGATTTCTATGTTCCGAATTATTATTGTTAAACTACGAACGAATTAGGAAAAATTGTTGTACTAATAGGAATGTTAGCATTAATATAAATAGTTTGTCTAGAATTAATTGAATTTTATATGTTCTAACATACTATTGTTGCGTTGTGAATTAATGCTTAATACTTCTTTTAGTTCTAGACAATTCAGGGATTTATTTTATGTTATGTTGTGTATAATCTATATATTTGAACAATGTTTTCTTCACAGTTGTATTAGGTTTTGTCAAACATTCAAGTTAACAGGGATGAAATTTTTTTTTTTAGCAGTTACGTATTTTATTTAACTAAAGTATCTAATAACCTATTTCTCTACTAACATAAATGTCTACTACTAAATATCAATTAAAATTATAATCTAAAGGATAACATTAATATGATTGTCTAATCTTTTCGCACGTGTTTACGATTTTATGATTTTAATATCAGAAACATTGTCACTAGAAAGAGAATTTGAATTGTATGTTTTTTAATTTTAATTTGTGAAAATAGTCAAGCTTTATAATATAACAGTTGCCACATAAAGTTTTTGGCTTCATTGCTGGCTTAACTATGATATTATTCAAAATTGGACAGAAAGTAACTGTCATGAAGCCTAACAACGAATATAATTCTAACATTACTCTAATGCAACAAATTTGGGTAGTTTTTGGTCTCTGCTGTCATAAAATTAAAAATCATAATATTCCTCAAGATTTAAATCCTGTCTTGGTAGTCGATCTAGTTCTGTCTTAGTATACAGGCAGTTGTACTTATAACCCAATAAACTACTATTAAACTTGATATTAGTCTCTTGGTTACTTTCAGTACTCTAATCCTCATATCCAGGAACGATTCCCTACATTGGTGACTCTGGCGTTGGCTTTGGACGCTGACAACAAGCGAAAGAGCGCTTACGGCTGCTGCTCATGGTAGAAAAAACCAGCTCACCACGTGGGCTGCTGCTCACCTTGACACCAGCAATAAATTGCAGTGTAACGTAGAGATCAAGGCAACATCGTACTTCTCGACTTTTTGGCTGCCAATAATGTGGCCGCCACCTCATCTCTGCCACTGCAGCGTTCTCTAAGAACGTCGTTTTCAGCAAAGATCGCATCTACCCAGGTATTTACGTGAAGTAAAAACTAACTGAGAGCGCCAGTGCGCGTACACACAGATATAGATATACTTCCGGTGCCGACAGTGTGAAATTCCGAGCGCATGTAAGCAACTTGTAGAGTTCTTCTAACCTTTCAGAAATCATCGACATTTCTAGAATCTCGTGTTGCAAACAGCTGTTCAGCCTGCGTCATATACCGACTCAAGTGAAATGCTGCCTGTAAATTCGATATGCTAGTTAAATATCCTTGGAATCGTAATGATAAATTTTAATTTTGATTTTAATTAAAAACAAAACCAAGCGTTTTTCCTAATGAATTTTTTATTTTTCATCATATACCTTCCAACTTTTAAATTGATTTAAAAGAGTTAATTTTTTCCTTAACGGCATACAGAGTCTTAAAAAATATTTTTAGAACGAAGTTCTTTATGTCACGTACTCGGGGGGCTGGAATTTGAAAACCGACAGATTTTTTAAAACGGAAGTGGTTTACCCGAAGTCTCTTCCTCTCAAGTTTCCCCCCTTACCCCGCCCCCCTCACCGACTGTTCTCTACACACTTCCCCTCTTCCCACTATATATGTATATCTGCCAACCGTGCCGT
>NW_019379497.1:341514-361071 GCF_000648655.2 Copidosoma floridanum
ATAAAATCAAACAAGAAATGAATACAAAAAATTAAATGAATAAAATATAAAGGGAATTATAACAACAAACCAGGGAGGATAAATAGGTCATGGGACCCACGGTAAGAACGAAGTTCTTTAAACATGACATTAGTATAAAAACACAATTTCTTAGGTAACAAGGGGGTCACCAGACCCGTAGGAATAACGAAGCTTTATAAACTTTAGTACTGCATTTATGTAGTTCACTAAACAAAAACTTGAAAAGCGAATAAAAAAAAAAATTAAAAAAAGTAGTTCAGTACTCACGATGGTTGAAATTGGTAAGTACTGTATTTATGCACGACGTTCTCACGAATTTCAACCATCGTGAGTACTGAACTATTTTTTTTATTTTTTTTTTAATTTGTTTTTCAAGTTTTTGTTTAGTGAACTACATAAATGCAGTACTAACGTTTATAGAGCTTCGTTCTTCCTACGGGTCTGGCGACCCCCTTGTTACCTGAGAAATTGTGTTTTTATACTCATGTCATGTTTAAAGAACTTCGTTCTNCGTTCTCACGAATTTCAACCATCGTGAGTACTGAACTATTTAAAAAAATTTTTTTTTAATTTGTTTTTCAAGTTTTTGTTTAGTGAACTACATGAATGCAGTACTAACGTTTATAGAGCTTCGTTCTTCCTACGGGTCTGGCGACCCCCTTGTTACCTGAGAAATGTTGTTTTTATACTTATGTCATGTTTAAAGAACTTAGTTCTTACCGTGGGTCCCATGACCCATTTATCCCCCCTGGTTTGTTGTTTACTAAAAATTTTCGACTTAAGCATAGAGAGTATAGGCAGAAATGTTTATTTTTATTGTACTTCTTCTGCGTGGGCACTACTAGTTCAAACCTTGTAAACTTACACACGTAGCAATGTCTGATAAGGATGAAAAAGCGCGCTTGCGAGAAGAATTAGCGGCAAGCCAACCTTGAGTCAGCAGAACGAAGGAAACAATCTTACGTCAAATCAAAATCAACAACAGGTCAATGCTATTTATCGCGAGCCCAAAACTGAAAACTTTTGTAGGGATAACCCGACAACTTGGTTCGTACAAGCTAAGGTTACTCTGCAAAATGCCGGTATTATCGTCTGTAACTAAAGCCGATTGCATCGCTAAAAAGCTGGACCTTATGGCCCTTTAGGCCATCCAAGATCTAATTCAGGCTGAGTGTGGCCTTACAAATTTATACAAACAAACCAAAACCAAACTTATCGTGACGTTCGGATGCTCTGTGGAGGAGCGTTGACGTTTATTTTTAAAGGGCCAGGTACCTCAAGGCATTTAACCTTCTTTGATTTATAGTAGATTATGGGCATTAGGTGATCCTTCGCTTGGCTTTCTTGGACCAACTTCCTCCTTCATCGGGCTGCCTTAAGTGTCTCTGATATTACGGAACTCTTCAAACTGGCTGCCATAGCTGATAAGTTCGAATCACTGCTACAGAAAGTAGCATGTTTATCCAAAGAATTAAAGGGGTTAAAAACTCAATCCTTTAATCGTAGTCACTTCAGGTTGCGTAATAAAAGCCAGTCAGGCAATAAAAACACAGACAGACTGTGCTGCCTTCACAAAAAAGCAGTGTCCAAGCTCGACGCTGCTACAAGCCCTGCTCGTGGAATCCGGCTCCGAAAAACTAACGACTACCAGCCACATCGAGGCTGTGGAGAGGACTCGCACTTCTCGTCGCCTCCATGTCCGCAATTTTACCTCAGGCTGCGTGTTTTTGGTCGATTCAGGTGCGGAGGTGTCCCTCATCTATGGTGATTTGAATAAATCATATTGTCCTTCGAAGCTGCAACTTATTGCAGCTAATAGTACCCCGATCAAGGTTTACGGTGAAGTGGAATCTACCCTCAATTTTCGACTTAAAAGCCCTGTTAAGTGAAATTTCTGTGCAGCAGACATTCCTTACCCGATCATCAAAGCGGATCTGCTCGAAACGTACGGCCTATCAGTAGAGTTCAGAAACTACAGACTTTCAGACCTAATGTCTTACACTTTTGTGCAGGGTTTTGTTAAAGAAGCTCATGCAATTTTTGTGCACGTAGTTTTCTCGTCCGAAGTTAGTAAGCTCTTTGCCAATTTCCTTGAGATGATTAGCCCCAAACCTTCAAAGGTTATCAGTGCGACTGATGTTCTTCATCACATCATCACCAAGGGCCCTCAGGCAGAGTACGTTCGCCGTTTGAACCTAGAGAAATTCAAAGCGGTTAAACAGGAATTCGAGAGACTAGTTAAAGAAGGTAACATCCGACGTTCAAGTAGCCCCTGGGCAAGTCCACTACACCTCTTTAAGAAAAAAAATGTACTTGGCATATCTGTGGCGACTACCATGGTCTTAATAGTGCCACAGAACCAGATAAATATCCACTACCTTATTTACACGATTTTTGTATTACTCTTCACGCAAAAACTTATTTTTCTAAACTGTATCCCTTCAAGGCTTACTACCAGATCCTGGTGGCTCCTGTAGACATCCTAAAAACTACGGACATTACCCCATTTGGATTATTTGAATATATGGTCACGCCTTTTGACTTGCTTAACGCTTGTCAATCTTTCAAGCGCTATATAAATCATGCCTTGAGTGGTTATGACTTCGTGTTTTACGTAAATCGACGATATCTTGGTCTTCTTTTTGAGCCAAGAAGAACACCATAAGCATCTAAACATTGTACTGGAGCGTCTCCAGCAGTTTGGTCTTCGAGTAAATCTTGCCAAGTACAAATTTTTTAAAAATCAAAATGGAATTTATTTGTCATACCGTAAAAAAGACCGTCGTTCAGCTGTGTCGATTTTTAGGATTGGTTGATACTTACCGACTTTACTTGCAGTATGCAGCTTCCATACAAGCTCCTCTCCACGAATTTGCTCTGGGGGCAGTGATAAATGACAAGCACAATATTATGTAATCACCCGAAACTGAGTCGACGTGTAAAATAGTTAAAACCGACCCAGAAAACGCCACATGTAGCAGTCACTCCTCTGCAGAGGCACCAACTCGTTTGGTTACCAACGCATCTGACCTGCCGATGGGAGCCGTTTTAGAGCAGCTTCTAAAGGGCTCTTGAAAATTGTTAGGATTTTTTTCACGAAAGTTTTTCCCTGCGCAAACAAGGTATTATCCGTATAATCGCGAATTAACAGCCGTGTTTGGAGCCGTTAAGTAATTTAGCTACTTTTTAGAGGGTCAAGATTTCATCATCCGCACTGATCAGAAGTCTTTAGTTTACGCTTTTCGTCAAAAAGCCAAGAAAAATTCTCCCCAACAGGCTCGCCAACTATCGTACGTTTCGCAGTTCTCTACCAGAATTAAACACATAGTAGATGTGAATAATATAGTCGCAAACACACTGTCTCGAGCCGATTTGATCTGCCTTCCAGTAGATTTTAACATTCTCGAGTTAGCGCAAGCTCAAAATGTGGACCCTAAACTTGACGAGCTATTTAAAGAGCCAGAAAGTGTACAAACTGTAAAGCGTGGAATGGGAACAGGATTATTACCGCCTATACTCTGGCAATATCCTCCGTCCGTATATTCCGGAATCTCTTCAAGAGCGTGTTTTCGACCTTTTCCGCAAACCTGCGCACCCCAGTGGCCAAGTTACCAATGCAATTATTTACCAGCCATACGTATGGCTGGATATGCATACATATATTGGTACTAAATGCAAAACGTTTATGGGTTGCCAAGCCACCAAAATCAGGCATCATGTGAAAAATAGCCCCAGTGATTTTGTTGCTTCAGACGCCCGTTTTGAACACCTGCACTTAGATATCGTAGGTCCACTCCCAAATAGTGACGTGTACACTTATCTCTCAATTATAATAGATTGTTTCTCATGTTGCTCCGAGGCAGTGCCATTGAAAGACATTACAGCCACTACAGTCTCGACAGCCTTTTTCAATAATTGGGTCTCTCGATTTGGTCCTCTGGAATACTTGACTACAGTCCAAGGCTGACAGTTCAAATTGCGAGTCTTTCAAGCACTTCTCTTGATAATTGGTACTAAAAAAAATTGCATGGCAGCGTAGCATTCGGCTGCAAACGGTCTTATTAAGCGTTGGAACAGAAGCATAAAAGCTGCGTTTATGTGTCACAGTAACAGTAAGAACTGGACTTGTTTATTACCTTCCGTTTTTCTACGCTTGAGAACGCACGTATGGCTGAACTCTAGCACCTCTCCCTTGGAATTTTAATATGGTACAACCGTGGTGTACCCAGAGAGTTTTACCTCAAAGATGATTAAGCCAGTGTCGATCGATCAACATTACAAGCTGCGAGCGTTTTTTTAAAAGAATTAGCGTACTTGCTCACATGTATTTTTAATAGTCATGACAAAAAAATCTTTAGAAAGACCTTACTCAGGTCCCCACAAAATCCTGAAACGGATTTCCGAGTTAAATTACAATATACAAGTCAATGAGTCTCCACGCGTGGTATTTACGGAATCGCACAAGCCTGGCCATTTCATTCCAGAGGACCTAAATTCACCAGCCCCTCCTGGGACCTATCCAATTCCTATTTTTCGCAAAGACTCTCTTCGGATGCTTCTTAAAACTTATCCAGAAATGAGAGTAACCTTTTGCGTTGATCAGAAGTGATGTTTTAAGTTGAAAATTTTTTTTTTATATTACCAAGTCTTTGTATTCATTGTCAAAAACGAACGTACCTCGAAATCTATTTTTAAATGTTCCACCAAATTTCAAGACAGATTAACTGTATTGTACACAAGCTCTTAATTATAAATAAGAAAAGTATTAAGACACTAGTTATTAATTTTAAAGTAATTTACGTTTAACTTGCGTTTTCATTCAAAACTGCAGACAACGTACCCCTGCATTGATGCAACAAAAAGATGTAAAGTTACTTTCATAACTATGGGGGTAGTCTTGTAGGGTATATACCTAGCCAATTGATAGAAAGCGTGGGGAAAGCCCCTGTTAGGCTATTGAACCTAAGCGACCTATGCGCTACTGCACTACTGCAGTCAGTCGATCTAGTTATGT
The DNA here is from genome assembly GCF_000648655.2 of Copidosoma floridanum. Next base: position 346,550 of record NW_019379497.1, read on the forward strand.
TTTAATACATAGATACTTGTACGTATAACCCAATAAACTACCATTATTTGAAGTTATACTTCTATAGGCGTGTTATGCGCAAGGGTAAATCAACGATTTTAGATTTTGACCTTGAGAAAAAAGTAATGGAAGTGGATTTTGCTTGATTCTTTCCCTTTGCCTCGTCCCCCATGACGTACTTCCGGTTTCCTCTACACCACATGACATCACCACACATTTTAAATTTTATAAATTTCATTTCTTTTTCTTTTAACCAATTTGAAGACAAAAACAAAAAACAAAAAAAAACAGTTTCCAAAGAAATTTGAACCGCAGACCTTCTGCACAATAGTCGAAACCCTTACCCAATCTGCTACGTAAAGTCTTAATATGGAGAATGCAGTTCCCGCATCTTATGGCGTAGTTCGTAACTTATTTTTTTTGTAAATTTTTATTTAATGTATATTAATTTATTTGGCTTACTTATACAGTAAATAAATAAATAATTTACTTAATAAAATAATTTTTTTTTAAATGTTTTTTCAAGAAATTTAGAAATTTGTAGATTTTAGCACAGTAGCTTTCCAATGTATTAAGAAATTTTTGTTCGTATACAATTGAATTGTTACTTTTACAATAAACGAATTATTGTTTATACAGTTTTTAATGTTTTTGAAAATTTTCAAAAATTAAAATAAAATTTTTCGTATTGTACAAATACAATAATTAATTTTTATTGTGTTTTATTCTTTTACAACTTTTCATTCGTAGTTAAAGTAATTATTTGATTTCAAGGACGTTTTTCACGTAGTTAGTAGGGGAAAAGTTCAGAGAAGTGAGACGAACGCTAATGTGTGCAGTAAAACTAGCAATTGTTTTTCTTATGTAGATACACTTACATACATGCTTTTACGCACACTTCATCCTCTCTTTCTAAATTTATTTAAAAACCAACTTGTAAGTCTATTTAAATATTTGATAGGTTTATTTAGAAGTAATCTTTTGTACCTGAAAAATTGGGAGATTTCTACAAATCGTATAAATGCCATTTAACGTGATTTTTTCATAAGGTTGCATGTTAAATACTGATTTTTTAAAATGTTACATATATAAAATAATGGTACACTTAAACAAGCTGCTATTTTTGTGGGTATTTTTTATGTGATTTCAATATACGTTTGACGTTTGAATAGTATCTGTCAAAAAAATTTATGTGTGAGGAACGTCCTGAAGGGACTTTCACTGGCATGTAATACTACCCTATCGGAGAAAGCTATACTACAGGATGGTATTTCTTAATTTTCTATGTACAATTATACTTCAGGTATTAAATATGGACTCGGAATAAGTTTGAGAGCGTATGTGATAAATGTTTGCGTGATGTTACCGCATATCAGCGTGTAGATAGTAGAAAGTTGTTTTGAAACCATCGGAAGATTCGATGAAAGCGCAGTTTTTTACTGGCCAGCCTATCAACTCATCAAATATTAATTGAAATCATACCTAATCAACGTAGGTATACTCATTTCCACGGTAATTACACCACCTCCGTACACAAGATTGTTTCATATAAGGTATTTTTATGCTCAAAATTATATTGTTTGCCATTTAATTTTATACAAGTATAATTACATACTTGGGTACCCAAGCACCCACTGTTCACTGGTTTTTATATTAAAGTTTTCTGGTTACTTTTAGTCGCTATTCCTCATCTTCAGGGACGATTTCCTACATGCTTTTAAGTAAGAGTGGGAAATTCCTCGTTTTTGATTCATTGCGTATTATTTCTAACTTGCGATGAGTAATATTTTTGATTGCTTAAATGCACAAAACTTCAATGGCATGGTTTTATTGAGATGCGTTTTGTATGGAAATAGTTCTTTAGTTGGAAATACATTACAAGATGCTTTTTTATACATCGAAGAAGCTCACGTGTATGACGTTAAAAAATTTAAAGTGGTAGACTGTTTTTCAAATTTCATCTTAACAATAAAAAGTGTTCTTCTGTTATGAAATGAGTTAAAAAATTAACATCGATATAATTTTTTTACTAGTAAACTTAACCAAGATGCGCTCAAAAACTTTTTTGCTATAATTCGAGCTTTGTGTGGATTTAATACCCATCTGACAGCAATGCGATTAATGTGTGCTATATGCGATTAAAAGTCCATCTGTCATCGCAAAATAAGTAAAAATTTATGAAAAAGGACTTTTTTATACAATAATTGTTAAATAAATATAAAAAAAAATCGACAACCACAGATCTATTCAATATCATTTAAGCTTAAGAAAAAAAAAAAAAAAAAAAATTAAAGGTCAGTTTTAACGCAAGGTCTCTAGTCAATTTTAAACAAAAAAAGTCCGTCGGGCTCACTATGAGTCGGTTCAAATTGTGAACCAGATCATTTAAAGAATTTGTTCAATGATTATTCTGAAGTTTTAAAGAACAAAAAAGATGATGGATAGGGTGAAACGAAACACCATTTTGAGAATTGTTTAGTTAATAAATATTTCGATAATGAAACTTTAACCTTCAGTAATGACAGTACCATAAATATTGTTGACAATGTAAATGAAGTAAGCTTAGAAAAATGTGCTCTTAAATACAACGCTAATTAACTTGTTTATAAATGTCGTAATAAATTTAACTGCCAGATTTGCTTGGATGTGTTCTCAAGAGAAAACTAAATTTGTAGGCGGTAACGATTTACTAATACTCTGGAAATCATTTTGTGTTCCAAATAGATAATCAGGCAATCTAATCGTACCTTTCAACGAATTTTAATCTACTCTTGCAAGTATCTTATAATTTTTTAATAAGAAGTTTCGTAGTTATTACACTAAAAAAAACATTGCTTTTAATTTAATGTTTTGCATTCGAAAACTTGTCAGTACTCAGTTTAACTTAATTTGGAGCGCAAAAACTTGTAAAGAATATACTATACTAATAAACTACTATATCAATAAACTATTTGTAAAAACCCTCATTTTTTATGTTTTAAAATAGACGTCAAGAAATTATCGGGATAGTATTAAAAAAAAAAAAAACGTCATCATCTGAAACTAAACCACATGCGAAATCACAATAGCTACAACGATAATTTTGTTTGCAACCAAAATTAATTTTCTACATGATTTTTTAAATGCATTTGATACTATAACTGCTAGACACTGTTTTTTGTACTATTACTAAAAGTATATTAGTGCATGACCGTACGTATGTTTCAGATATATCTACTGTGTCAGATATATGTAAATGAAAATTTTTTTCTCAACTTGCTTAAATATTTTTTTCCAATCAAATCAAATTTATCTCTATTATATATACAAATTATCAAAAAGCAATTCTTTAAAATGAGTTTTCGTTTACGTATTCCTTTTTTTTTCTTTTGTATTGTTGAAATCTCTATTACGTGTCATAATGGTATCCTCTAACTAACAGTTTCCTTTTCCTTATCCTTTCCTAATGAAAGGATCTGCCACCTTCCCATTGACATTCATCACAGTTATGTCAGTAATATTTACGTTGTGACGTATAATAGAAAGATGTTTAATGCATATATCATCTTACAAGGAAAAGTAAGATAACTGTTAATTTTCGATAATGTAAAAAAAAACTTTTATTTTAAACATCTATTGCATGTTTATATTTTTCTTAAATGAACTAGTATAGAAACTATTATTAATTCTATTTAATCAAATACGCAGTTGAAGTGATACAGGGTATCCCATTTTATCGTATGTACATTGTATCCCTGCTCTTTACCATCTCATTAACTTTGTAATACTTAAAATACAATTTAAAAAATTTTTTTGTAGAACTTCATTACTGACAATAGCTAAGAGCAGACACGTATTTCAGTATTTATAAAATATATTAAGTGTTTTTTGGTATAAATATAAAATAATTTTTCTTGCAAGTATTAAACAATAAATAAAATTTCAAAAAATGTTTTCCTTTAATGAATGATACGCAAATAATTTAAAACTGAGATTTGGCCACTCTTACTTGAGAGCAGTTGATCCTAACGCCATCTTCCTTATGGGTATAGTACTAGTGTTTAAAGTAAAAACAAGTCTAGGTCCAGCCCAACCTTCTATACATAAAGGGACATGTTTTTATGTTCTCTGCTAAGAGGTACGCATGCTGGCTGTGACTGCTGTGAGGTAACCCCACTTTATGTGTTTAGTTATCCTGCAGGGGTCGGCTTACGCTAGTTCAACTTAGGTCTTGGAGTACGGAAACAGAAAAATAAGTTGATTTAAACTTACCATTACGATATCCCAAATTCTGTTTTATGTCCACATTAATGTAACTAAGCTCTTTGTTTTGCTGTCGAATACATCTTACCTTTTAAATAAGATCAGGGCCTCTAGCTCATAGCTATGTACATAAACTTCATAAAAATTTAACATTAATTATACAAATTTTTTGGGTTTGGTCATGCCCCTTTCAACTTCGAACGAAATTTGAACAATTTTACAATTTACAATTTTTTCAAGAGGCTTATTCAATTTTTGATCATAAAAAATTGTATAACCCATGAACGTTATTTGAATCGAAATTACGGGATCTCGATTTCAACCAATAACATCGTGAATAAGAGACTTCTTTCGAAATTATTGTCCTTTTGTAGAAGGTTGACTACCTTTGGAGAGAAGTGTGAGAGAGGTGTCTGACTTTGTACCTTTCTTAGGTTAGAAATGCGTGCGCATGTCCCGTAGTTAAACATTACGTTGTATTTACCATGCAGATTATTCATGAATAACTTTTTCTACATGCACTTTATCGCTGTGTTTTTTCCACATAATTATTAGGCAGATATTAGTTCACTGTTGACTACAGTTTTACCAAATCTGACTGTTAATTGTATGAAAACTTTTGATTACAAGATTTGATTTTGACTATCTCCATAAGAATGAGTGTAAAATTCACAAAATTTTTTTTATCAACTTTTTATTTCATAATTACCTAGAGTTGTTGAAACTTTGCGTAAATGTTTTTTATAGATTTTTGAAGCTATGTACAAATATTAGTTGAAAACTGACTGTCGATTATTTAAGGTAGTAATACTCTATACGATAGGATTACAATTAGCGTGACAAGCAGTATTAACATTTTTAAGGCTCAATAGTGATGTGCAAACTATCTTTCATAAATTAGCTATGTCTGACATTTTTTACAAGTTACGCTTCTTACGATGATTCACAAATGTCTTTGTTAAAATCAACTCTTATAACTATACGTACCCACATCGTTAAGGCGACTAGTAAAGCAGATAATTCATAATTTTTTTTGTAAAAACAATTTGAAAGTATGAATCTGAAAACAAAAGCTAAGTCTCTGAGGTTTCTTGAAAAGTGTTCTGGTTGCTATAAAAAGTACTTCTAAAATAAGATATTCGAAGTTCTTAAGTGACTTTATCACTGGTATAACAAGCAACATTTGTGATACGTATGTATCATCAAATTTATAAGCTCATATAGAGATGAAGGAAGGGTTCAAAACCCTCTTAGTCTCACTTCTAAAACTGTTATATTTAATCGTATCGTATGATTTTTACTAAGTATATAGTAGTATTAAAAAAATCTCGATACCATAATATTTTAGCATTCTTTTCACTAACATAAAAAAACATAATTTACAAATAATACCAATGGTTGAGGAGCATTACTTGTCAACGGTTTTTTTACGGAGAAAAAAAGTTTTGTGTTTTCAAGTGTAGAATCAAAAAATTTTTATCTGATTTTTTACAAATTGTTTTTGTCTTGTTATATTAATTTCACTTGCACTAATGAGAATATAAAGTAAACGGAATATATTTCTTTACCATATTCAGCGACTTGTTTGTTTTGACTAAACAGTGTTGAAAAATTATTGTTAAAATCATAAAAAATTTAATAGTTTTGACAAATTCATGTAAAATAACATTTAAAAATATTATTGTATTTTCTATTGACTGCAATTTACAGTTCATAATGCTAGTAAAAAAATTTTTTTTTCAATTTTTTATTTAAATCGAATAGTATTGAAAAAAGTCTTAAATTATGTATAAACTAACGTTCTAAAAATTTAAAAAACCATCTGATTATTGTGTGAATAAATAGCGTATTTTTTAATATGCTGGTATTTAATACTAACATCAAAATATTAAAGAGAAAAAAGTAATCCGCAACTTTATTGCAGTAATTATAATAAATTTATTAGAATTTTAACAATAGATTGTTTTTCCTTTATGATAAAAAGTATTTGTCAAGTTTAAGTTGAATTTGCTAATGGAATGAAGTTGTAAAATCAATTACTAAATATATTGTTGATAACTATATTGACAGATACAAAGCAATTTTAAAATTACATTGATAAAATGGTTACTAATCGTTGATTACTAACTATAAAGAGTAATAATTCTTATGAATAAATAATGACTCTCTTGGTGATGCTATCAAAATCGTTTATTGCTGTGATTGGCTGTAGCGTTGTGTGACTTAAATATACTCATGAACAGTGACACACTTACACTGACCGATAGTATAAAAGCACGATCGGAGCTTAAGAAGTGTGTATTTTTCGATCTACCATCTATCGTGATACCTATAGTCGCTATTGTCGTAGCTATGTGAGTGTTCATTATTGTGCGATTTCCTTGTAAAGTATTGTTGACTTGAAATATTATTTTTCATATTTTTATATTTTTATAATTGTTATTCAGAAAGTTGTACCTGATGAGGGCCTTGTAACGTGGTTTACTGTACGGGCCGAAACATTGTTCACAGCAATAAACGATTTTGATAGCATCACCAAGAAAGTCATTATTTATTCATAATAATTATGTGCTATCACGAGAGCCACTGACGAAATAATAATTCTTATTGAAAAGGTATTGAATGTGATCAATATTATACACAAAATGAGGAAATAAACATTCGTTTCAAATGAACATGTACCTTATAAGGACGTGAATTCTTTCTCGAGTGTCTAATTTATTCTGGCCACGTGGGTAATACAGCCGACTATGGATCTCCTGGACCAGAGTTGAATCCCTTCATTGAAGGTAAAGGATGATTTTTCTTGTTTCTATTATTTATATTAGCTGCTCTTACTTTTTTCATGCAGACTAAATTTTCAAATTCAAGAGTTACGCGTTACATAATTTTATTTTTCACTTGCTGGAAATGCTCCTTCATATTGTGTAGGCTATCGAGTAAAAAATCGTACACGACATTATATAAGATTTTACGTAGGATGTCTTGTAATATATCACATAATTATTATCGTTTTTCAAGATGATTATTATTAATTGTGTTTGCTCTTTTGTTTATAAAAACGTAAGTGATATCTTAGCAATAATATTGAGTCCTAAGAATTATTTGTAGTGTAGTTAGACGTGAAAAGGATAAAAACTTATTCTTCCCTCAGTCTGGTACCATGGGCTACGAAGCAAATTTTCTAAAACTTGCAAACTATCACGTCTCAAACCTTAGTGGCAGCCCTGGATTTTGCGAGGGTACGACCTAGAAAATACGCTTTCCCATTTGATAATTACTCTGAACATCCAAACTATGCTTATATGTAAGAACGACCCTCTCTAACTGACCTATGAAAACTATACGTAAGGCATTCTACACTAGTTAGTCTCTATAAATTAGTCTCACTATGTTCTACTGTCCTTTGGTCGAAGTTCTTCTGCTTGAATTGCTTTGATAAAGTTTCTTAAGCTGCTCAACTTCTAGCTACACGTCAATGCTAGTGGCTACTGGTACTCTACTCTGGTAAATCAACACTATATAAAAATCTTTGTCAACTTTTTACCACAAAACCTATGCTCAGGTACAGCCTTTCCGAATCTCTTGGGCTGCTTGTCATTCTACAAAGAGGAAATCGAGTCAATCAACTTAACTATACTTTTGCATAATCTTGCAAGAGTGGCAGTCATGGGCTCAAACCTCTCTCACGTACCTACTACCTCTTGTCGTGAACTGTTTTCATCTACCCGACTGCTACACCATAGAAACTGGCATATGATCCCAAGCAATGAGTGAAAACTTAGTTAAAAAACTAGAAGTTTGGTACAGAATCATATTCTCCTGATACTCTCATAAATAATTTATTTATTCTCAATCTGTAATAAGCCATAAAAAACCTGTTTATGAAAATTCACTTTCAAAGTAAGCCCATTTCTTAGTTATACAACTTATATAAATATTCATGTGGTACATAATATAAAGAAAATAAAGCAAACATGATCACCGCACTAAAATTTAGAGACTGCATGCTTGAGTTCTTGAGGACTGCCTTTCAATATTAATACGCTTCTTGGTACACTAACAATTAATTTTAAAAAATCTTCCACAGTAAATACGTATATATCAATGGTCCGTGCGGAAAAATGATAGCTCAGACTCATACAAAATTAAGTATGCAGCACAATCGCCTAAGAACACAAAACACAAGTTAGTGGATCCACATAAAAATAGGCCCAGATCATGCGTTCAGATGAAAACAACGATAGCTCGTTGCATTAGGCGAAAAGAAGAACAGCTCAAGCTTTGGAATGAAAACAAGCATGTTTTATCGCATTCAGGTAAAAAAAAGTATGAAACATTAGACTTAGATGGAAAGAAGTACAGATCACGTGTTTGGATGAAAAAAGCTTGTCAGAAAATTGCATAAATTATATTTTTACATTAAAATGATGACCTATTTTGGATTATTTATCTTATGGTTAAAATATTTAATTAACTTCTTAAAGTTTTTCATAAACTGTTTATGGCTTTGCTAAAATTTTACTCACAGCTGTAGTTCTAAGGCTAATTTATTATTGTAATATAGTGTGTTGCTTACTAAATCATAAAAATCATGCCAAATTCTATACTATGACCTATATTACACGGGAAATGACTTTGTACTTTTTACAATTCTCTTACCATGAATATCTAACAAAATCACTCTAAGTAAAACACACTAAGCTTTATTTATCATCACAGTATCATATGTTAACAGGCTTTGATATTTAACAAATGTTCCATAGGGCGTATTGTATACTACTGAATATTGCCCTTGGGATACCTAATTCAATACAGCTTACTCAACTATTGCACTACATGTTAAGAAAACTAATATTTATTTACGTGAAACAGTTATTTGGGAAAGTAGCGCACATTAATCATAATGATATTAGTATATATTCTGGATTTTATATGGCATTTAGTGCTAATAATGTGATGAATATTATATGTCAAAATTTCAGCAATCAGCAAGGTATAGTTTTAAAGATATTAAACTTATCATGATGCACTCTTTTAAATTAGACAGGATTAAAAAATACAAAGATATTATATTTTTTGAGGTAGAATTTTCATGAAAATCTGTAATAACTCCTAAACTTGAAATAAAATTTTTTGCTTTTAAATTATAAAGTAATTAATATATGTATATGTATATATAAATGTATTTATATTTAGCTTTCAGCCAACCATGATTTACTATGAACAGTATAGATTATTTAAACAACATTATTCTTTGTCAAATGATCTGTATATTTAGAAATTCGTCGTTCAGCTTTTCCTTATTGCATCGAAACCGAACTTATAAGGTTTTTCAAAAACAAAAATACCCTTCCAGTCGATTTAATAAAAGGTTACCTTGAGCAAAAGTCGACGGTTCGCAAAAAGTGTACGACATTTTCGTAATTCTTTTCCTTTGGGCCCAAAATACTTTTCTACCCTAGGGCCCAAAGTGATTGACTGGGTGCAAAGTGTACCGATGGACAAAAACTTGCACTTTGCGCTCTTGGTAAGAAAAACATTATACGTGACTCGGGCACCATCGCCCTTCGACTACTACCATATTGTAATCCTAGAGAGGTGGTCTTAATAAGTTAATATGTCTTAAGCTTTAATAATAGTATATTTTAATGAAGACATATGTATAAGTTCTTCAGTACGAGCACATGAGCTCTACTTAAACTATTAGTGGTAGACTGACTGAAACGTATCACACAGCATACGTGTACTGCTTGGCTCTGCATGTACACTTATGTATAGTTTTACCCAGACAAGACGGTACCAACTTACTATATATTGTAACTGTTCTGTCTCATTACAGATAGCGCTTATCGAAATTTATAGTTGCTATGATTGCTTCATCATAAAGAAGTAATATCTTCGTACTGTGTTAACTACGAGTAATTGTCCACTATTTAAAACAAAGTTAATATCGAATTGATATTTAAACGATAAAGAATTCTATTTGATAATACAATAAAATTACTACCGTTAGAAAGGTTACTTATGCTATGTTACTAGTACATATAAGTGGCTGAGCGCTCTATAATAATATCGGCCAGGGCTGGCAGAACATGTAGGATCTGTGGGTACTACTATTCACGTGAAAAATTCTGTGTGGGTAAAATATCCACGCAAAATTTGATGGTATATACACTGTATACACTGAAATTACATGAACTGAACATAATTAAAAATGAAACGTGAATGGGCGACAAAAAATTGAATGCGCGCATCGCTTTGTTTTTTCTTTGAAGCATTTGGAAGCTTTTCTTCGGGGCTATCAGCAGTTGGAGGTTTTGGTAAAAAAGAATTGGTAAGCAATAGACAAATGTTTTTTACAAGTTGTTGAAAGAAAAAAAGAGCAGGTGAAGAATGTAAGTGATGTTGTGAATTTTTTGCCAAAATATGAATGGATAACAGGGCTCATTCCTGAGTTTGTGCAGTTCGTGCGCCTAATTATGAGCGTACCAGGATTTTCCTGTATTAACAAGCAAGGTTTTTCCTTCCTGCGACGCTTAAAATTATATTTAAGATCAACAATGCTCCACGGTCGTCTTAATTTTGTAACTTTGCTTCACGTCTTTTTAAATATGACTGATGAATTTGATTAACAAGCATTATTGAATGAATTCATTCTAAATAATTCAACGCGTGGTAAAGTTTTTGCATTGTGATGAATGAGATGATCAGTTAAATTTGTTAATTTGTTCTCATTTACAAATAAAGTAAAATTTGAAAAATTTCATTTTGTCATAATTGTAGTACAAAACATTTTTTATTCATGAGTCGTTTTCATTTTTCCNTACTTCACAACAATAACGAATACTATGCTGTATTAATTTTACGGATCAAGACAGCCAATCAGCTACTGTTCCGTGTTTCGCAGCTCACTGGTTTAATATTGATGATTTTTATCGACAAATAAATTTCATTTCTCGTAAATTAACTAGCTATCTGTTGGGTTATGTGGTTGGGTCATATACATATATGTTTGTGTGTATATACACAAAAATCTTCCAGACAGCTATCCATGCGGACCAAGAACCATCCACTGACCCTGATATCAGCAAAGTAGTTGTTGGATGCTACTATTGTTACTATTAGGTTCCTTATTGGCAAACAGCTTATTGCTTTACGATTGTTTATTTGTACCAAACTTTATTCTGCTACAGCTCATCCTTATAAAAGTTCGTTCTAAATGGGCTAAATCTAAACAACCATGTAAATAGCCTCATTCAAAATCCAATTGTTAAAAAATTTTTGTTAATAATGAGTTTTGATTCTGTATTATGTCAGTACAGAGGGTCCTTTGTTTCTGAATCATTACCTTCTCAAAGAATGACCAGGCTGTCAGAAATATCTGGTTGTAAAGGGGGGTACCTCTTTACGTCACTATTGTGGACTTTTAATGTTTGCTCTGACTCGTTATTATTTTCTTTAGTTATGGTATCAGATAGGATCTTTACACAGAAGTCTACGAATTTGGGCACGAGCTTCATGGAGAACTTTTGTACAGCTGCCAATAGCACGTGATTCCCTCTCCACATCCGATCACATAACTCAAAGAAGTTAATCGTTCACCTTTTATTATAAAATTTTTCTTAAACCCTAACATTATCTAGATATTTTATAAGTGAGTTGTGTAATAACTGAAGGTGAGCCATGCAGTTGGTCCCAAATTCTACGGTAATGCTTAAAGAATAACCGTAATATTCTGCACATTTCATTTAGCTCCCAGTTGACAAACTTGATCTTATTGTTAGTTGAAATGCATTGTTCTTAACCCGAATAGTTCAGAGTAATATTTTCTACTATTTTTTGGATACTGTTACTGTCTTTCTTGCGTAATATTTTTAATTGTGGAATCTTCGTAATAATATCCTGGATTATGAGAATGTACTCGTGTCTGTTCTTTAAAGGAAGCTTCGGTCTTGGTATGTCCAGTGCTACTACCACCCATGGCTGTTTCACGATCCTCTTAGTCATTAGCCCTGTCAAAGCTGGTTAGACTCTTTTTTTGTCATTGTACTTGTAACACTTTGAAATTTCCCCTTTACTTCGTAAGTTTGAGAAATGGTGGAATAATGTTGTGACTTTCCATACCTGCCAATGAATCTAATTGTTTGCATTTCTAATATCTTTCTCTGGTACCATAATTTCCTGATTTTTTTCGTTCTCGATAATGCGTTTTGCTACCTGATGTAACTTTTTTTTCCTGTGTATAAATGTTTTGTTCAGTCAACGGTGATTTCCAATTTTTTGGGAGGAGGGAATATCATTTCCCTTAAGATTTTTATGGCTTATAGCTCAGGGGCTGCTGCAGCAGCATGGAATGTATGCTGAATGCCTTCGTTATGAAATCTTCCTAGTTTTCTTTAGAGATCCTCCATTCTTCTTTGCTTGAATTCACTTACATTATAAATGCCTTGAAGAGATTTACACCTTAGTAGTAGTCCAATCCGTCCACTAGTCTTAATTTCTATTCCTTAACGATTCCGCGTATTTTAAGCTGTATCCTGAGTGTGCTCTGTACCGTAAACTTTTTTGCATTTGCTACAAAAATAGTTATTGCAGGATTAAAAATTCATAATCTGCTTTAAAATACCTTTTTCTAAATAGCAAAAGGTTGTACCACTATTTACGTTAGCACACACTCTGACGTCTATGATATTTAACCTTAGGTTGTGTCGAAAATCTTTCACCAGTGCCAAGACCTCAATCACGTGATCGGTAATTTCTCTCTTCACTGTAAACTTTGGATGGAAATTGTAACTGCACTGCTTCTCAACAGTAAAGTTCTTTGCCTTTTCACCCCTTCTATCGTTTCCAATTTGGTTATATTTTCCAACATCTCTCAATTTCTCTGCCTTCTGTGATTACCTTGTAGACGACTATACCAATCTATTTAAGTATTCAATTTGTCTATTGGTAAATTCTGGTGGAAGTTGCCAGATTTTTCCTGGTCGTCAACATTTCCTTTACTACTGATTTTTTATTTATTTATTGTCCCACGCAGATCACTCATCTCCAATTTTCCCGATAGTATTTCACTAGCATAGCTAGCAATTTTAATATTGTTAAGGCCACAATAATCCAAAAAGGACGAGTTTATTAAATAAAGTTATAAACTTTTTCTAAAAACTGTATGTATGTCCAGTCCAAATATTGTAAAGCCTTCAGTATGTAAGGTGGAGTGACAGAAACTTGTACTGCTCCCCACTCCTTGTATTTTCTAGCTCTATCGTGACACATTTTTTACAGTTTTAGCGCTCTGTATAAACAAGGTCGCGGCCATTGCATTCCTCCAGCTTTGAACCGGCTTTCTCTCTCTCGCTCTTCCTTCTTCTTTACCGCGATCGGTCTCTTCTTCGTCGTCGTCGTCATTCCTTTTGCTGTTGGTATATTATATACAGCACTCGCAAGACGAGTATAAGTAGCATACATTATATATCTACCTACCAACATACGNTTACGTAGATGCTAGATATGTAAGTCCAATGGAAGCAGCTTGGAGACTTCAACAATATCCAATTTGTGGTAGAAGTCATACAGTTGTAAATCTAGCTGTTCATCTTGAAAATAAAGAAGAACTCATATTTAAAGAAAATAATATCAAAAATGTTATAAAAAATTATCAAACACCCCTAACAGCTTGGTTTGAATTAAATAAAGTAGATGATTTTTCAAAATCGCTAAAATATGTTAACATTCCAGAACATTACATTTTTGACAATAAACTAAAATTTTGGAAAAAAAGGAAAGTTACACTGAAAAATATTGCTATAGGTAGATTAAACATAGTATCTCCAAAAGATCATGAACGCCTTTTTTTAAAACTTATTTTAAATAAATTACATGGGGCTACATCGTTTGAAGACGTTAAAAAACATAATGGAACAACATATAAAAATTTCAGGGATACTGCAATTGCAAAGGGTTTACTAGAACATGATTCTGAAATCGACAATATTTTTAAAGAAGCCATAACAATTATGTTTCCATACTAGTTAGGACAATTTTTTTCTTGGTTTTTGATTTTAGAAAACATTCAAGAAGATAAAACATGGAATAAATATAAAAAATATTTTACGGAAGACTTCGATAATGATAATAATAATTGTGCTCTTCTACATATTAATCAAATTTTGGTATCGGAAGGTAAATCATGTGAGTCTTTTAGTTTACCGACACCAACCATTAGCAACTATATAAATAATTGCAATATTGAGGAAATATCTTTCAGTAAAAAAATGTTC
>NW_019379497.1:362542-422782 GCF_000648655.2 Copidosoma floridanum
ACTGTGGGGGGTTTTTTGAGAAAAACTCCCATATGTCAAAATAAGCAAGAAAATAACGGATTTTTACCTTATTTTGTGGGTGGTTGGTGGGGGGTGATGGGGGCGTGGTGGGGGGTTTGTGTGGAACGCCTCACTGAGTTAACTATATAATATAGGAAGATATATCTATATATGTGTGTGTGTGTGTGTTTATAAAAAGTGACTTATGCGGACTTCACGTGTTTTTAACATATACATTAATAACATGGTAGAATTATGCGGACGTCCACATAATTCCACTTTTGTCCTTATAATAACCCTTACATATACGTAATTGTCCGCATAAGTCACTATTCATAAACATATATTTATATTCTATTGTACTGCAGTTTTTTAGTACAAGACGTAGGGGTAATTGTTTTTTCAGTGACTAATATTGTGATAAGAAAAACACTGAGAATTGGTGCATTGGCGTTATGTGAAGTCTGATGCTGGTGTATCAAAGCGGGTGTTCCAGCATAAATGGTGATCATACTTATTTACGTAGCTGAGCTTATGCTATGAAAGCTTAGTTGTTCGGTAGACTATGAGGCTTGCAAAGTAGCTTAGACTGAGCAGACTAATAAAGTAGCTTCATTCTTGGTGCCAGATTTAACGGGTCGAGATCCCTGCATGTTTCTTGAAGTACGCTAAAATCATATGTTGACTTTCTATTTTCTTGAATGAAAAATATTGTGTTTCTGCTGCAGTTGAGCCTGAGACTATAGTGGCATTTTTTTATAGTTACTACAAAGGCTCATACCTGTTTGCGTCTTCTTTGAAGGCTTGTTGGAAGATGCAAGAGCCTGCTACGTGACCAATACTAACGAGTTTCGAAGTTAGCTTATCCCTTACGTATTGGTAACTATAGGCCTCACAGATAAGTAGTTTGGACAGCTGTGCCCCAGATACCTGCATCAGACTCATCAGCATTTCCTTAAGTCTAGCAGATTGTGTGCCTAACATTTTTATTTCTTATATTACCTTCTGTGCTTTTTCTGAAGTTCTGTAGTTTGGGTGTGTCAAAAGCCACTATGTGTTTCTCCCCATCTAGAAGAAGTTTTCTTGGTTATGGGTGAGGTATCTGTCAGTCAGTGAGAGTGACGGACTCAGTAGCTCGTGAGTATCGACCTGCATCGGCAGTAATTTTTTTACAGAAGGTTCCACGTCAATCGCTAAATTGTTAATTGGTGCCTGTTAAGGTGGGTGACTTTGAATGTTGTAAAAGAGTTGGGGTGTAGCTAAAGTCGTCAAAGTCGTCTCCAGGGGATATAGGATTGACTATTGAAGTCAAACAGCAACAAGAGTATTGTGCCAAAGGCTTTGAGGCCTAGTTACATAGCTACTCCCTGGTAGCATCTAGGCTGTTAGTAAAACTGCTAAGTGACTAAGCAGTAATATGCAGCAAGTAATTTTGATTTAATAAGCGTTTATTAATGCCTAGGCCAAAGAAAATAGGAAAATTATAATATAATCAATAAATTAAATTGTATTTAATAATAATATAGATTAATAATGAAGAAATAATACAAAAAGAATAATTCTTAGCAGATTTACATGAAACAGTAAAACAAATTAGAAAAATATTTATCGTATAGCAGTAATAATGATAATACAATAACGTAAGGTACAAATGATAACTAAAAAAATGTAGGTGGAAATAAAATATAAATATTAACGCAATGGACTATTAAAGTAATAAATGTCGTGGAGCTAATGGAGGGTGTAAGTCTGTAGAGTATCCATAAGGTGTTTATGAAAGGCTGATTTAACAGCATTAAGTGTTGGTAGGAAACAAAAGGCTGGGGAAATGCTTAACAGTTGCCCAAAACCTAGATGCAGAAGAAATTGACACAAGTGGACGTTAATGCAAATGGTATGAGAACCTTGCTGTAGTTATAACGTTAAGAGTGACGTACTCCGTTGTCAGTGTGAGGTACAGAGTTATAGAAATACTTAGGTCTTTGTAAAAGGAGTAATTTGTCAGTCAGATTTCCCAAGAAGTAGTCCCTTCGACTATCTAATGTAAGCCAAGACAGACGTTAACAGTAAGGACGTAGGGACATATCATGGCTGAGCTAGAAGATAAATCAAATGAGCAGATCAAATAAACGTTGTTGCACGATTTTAGGATACTAGAAGAGATTCTAAAAGACCAAATAGAAATAGTTAAAGTGAATTAAGGCCAGAGTGCTAACAAGTTTAACTTTTATACGGGAATGTAACGTATTGATGGAATATGGATGGTAGATGCAAGCAACAGAAGAACAGAAATCAATAAGCACAGAAAAGTTGCAGTTATGTAGAAATTAAAAAGATTTACATTCTACAAGGCCGTAATACTAGAGAGTCTACCAACAACCGTTTCTTTCTTAGGTTGTTTGAGAGTCAATTAAATTTTTTTCCCTTTAGATTTTATAGACCGTCAGAGCAGGTGATACTCGATAAGAGTTGGAGGGTTACCTGACCATACCACATGCTTGTACGTTAAATTATGGTACCTCATTTTAATTTCAAGTTCTGCAGTTAAGCATGAAGCAGGATGAAAATGGATCGAGTAGATACATAATAGTGTGAAACGATTGAGCGTATCTATTGCGATACTTCGATAGGCTAACACAGCTTGGTTGACATTATAGTCAGCGTATAAGGTTTTCAAAGCAGAACTTATAAGTTTAGGAAGATCGTAATGTGAAGTATAACTGGGAAATTTTCTACAATTATGACAAGTGACAGTCAGTGTACGAAAGATGTGCCCTGGGAGAAATCTGCGATGAGGTGGTTGTGGACATTTGTAAAGGGGCTAAGTTATGTTGTGAATGATTTAATAAGTTCACGTAAGTCAGTCAGAATAAGATCGATCCAAGTGTGAGAAGTAGCTGAGTGGTAAGTAGCTTCAAAGAGAGCGATGTGTGAAGAGTAATCGGACTTAAGGAGAAGTAGATGGGTGCCATAAAAATCAATGCCTAGTTTTTTACTGTTCAAGTCACATAGGATGACTAGATGTTTAAGTTAATGTAGATATTTTCGTATGGATAGTAAGAACTCATTAAGAACGTGTGAATCAAATGAATTTATTAAAAAGGAATGGCATGTTTTCGCATGATTATATATTTTTGTTTGAAAGACTAAAAGAAAAAAGTCACCAACAAAACAAGATTTTTATAGTAGCTTATACGAAGCTCATATTACTGATGAAGAGTGTGAGCATCTAAAAGTATCTGGAATACTTTTAACATTCCAACACTTGGGCAGCAACAAAAGTTTTCGAAAATTTTCAAAACAATCGTCTTGAAGCAAATGACTTAGACCCAACTCATGATTATACAACACCTGGTTTAACTTGGGATGCTAAGTTAAAGTATTAAAAGGTTTGGAAATAGTTTTTAAATTATATTTCGTTATGAAGTAATAATAATAATAAAAATATTAATAATTGAAATAATAATAACACAATGATAATAATTCATTTAAGGTGAAACTTGATTTTTTAACTAATGTTGACCTGCTTATTGGGAGCAGTGTACGAGGTGGCATCAGTCAGTGTTGTAATCGCTATGTTAAAGCAAATAACGCATACTTGGAAGAAGAAAAATGCTACAAAATGGATAAAAAATATCTCATGTATTATGATGTCAATAATTTGTATGATTGGGCCATGACTCAACTATTGCCTTACGCTGGTTTTAAGTGGATTAAAAATATTATCACAACAGGTATTTTAAATGTAGAAGATGATTCTGAGATTGGATATATACTCGAAGTAGATTGCTTACCCCGAAGCTCTCCATAACGCACTCAAGGTTTGTCATTTTGTGCTGAGCACATGACACCTTCAGGATTAAAAAAAAAAAAATATTGAATAATCTGTACAAAAAAAACGATGTGCAATAATATAATACATTATTGAGCACTTACGCAAGCTGTGAGTCATGGTCTCCGTATAACAAAAATCTATAGAGCCATACAGTTTAATCAAAGTTCCTGGTTAAAAATGTACATAGACCTAAGCAGTCAAAAACGTTAAAATGCAAAAAATAACTGTGAGAAAATGTTGTGCAAATTACTGAATAATGTGGTGTATGGAAAAACAATGAAAAATGAGTGCAAGCGAATCGACGTTAAGCTTATCAACAAGTTGGCAGGAAGATTTGGGGCAGAAGCATATATTGCACGTCCTAATTTTCATAGTTGTGATATATTTGATGAGCAGCTTGTTGCTATACAACTAATGCACACTGATATTTTTATTAAAAAACCTATATGTATATATACGATTAAGCGTCTTGAACCAGTCCAAAACACTTGTGTATCAATTTCACTATGATTTTATGAGAAATTAAGTTCGGGATCAGTGCAAACTCTTGTATACTGACACTGATAGTCTTACATATGAAATAACAAATCAAAATATTTATAATATCATACGTGAGAATATCAGAGAATTTGACACATGGGACCATCTTATCAACAACGACTTTAATATACCTCGTGAAGACAGAAAAATTGTTGGTATTATAAAAGATAAGTGCAATAGTAATGTTATTTTGGAATTTAAAGGATTGCAAAGTAAAATGTATAGCGTAAATATATACGGAATCGTCTTGATCAGGCAAGCTCAATCTACACTCCAGCATTGGTCCAAGTAAGGTTGAAATTAATCAACAGATGCTAACATCACCTTTAAGTGAACCACTGAGTAAAAAATCTAAATACAGTCACGGTAACATATTTTTCTAGTAAACATTTGTGCATATTTACACATCATATGTAATGTATGAATACTTCATGCTAACTTTCATGTTTTTTTGTTTTGTTAAGGATAGATCTAGCAACACTCAACAAAATCGCTGACAGTAATTTTCTGCCAACAAAAAAACTTTTTGAAATGATGTCCGATCAAAACTACATGGTGTCAAAACTAAGAGAAGCTTATACTAAATTCAGACCTAAGATAGTTGCAGAACTTAACGATGACTTTAAAATGTTTCTGCAGGCTAGAATAAGTTCAGCTCTGTTTAAAAATAAAAATTCTATAATGAATTATTGGATGATGTGAATGAATTTTTCATTCTTCATAGTATACAACGGAAAACACATCATATTTTCTTATGTATAATGTAAAAAAAGGGAAAAAATAAATGACAATTTTCTCTAAAGTTAGAGTATTCATTTAAAACATTATTTCTATGTAACATTTTCATTCTGACTAAATACATATTACAATCTTATAATTTTTAAACTTAAAGAAATTCAAAACATCTTAGTTATTTATTAGTCCAACTTGTAACTTCTGTCGAAGACCTTCCATTTCACAAAAACTTGATTGCCACGTCTTTGAAGGACCTTCTCTATGAGGTACACATCAGGATGTTTTGTTTTCTGCAGTTCTTGCTCGTAGAAACCTACAGAAATAGGCTGATCTTCATAATCCTTAAGATGATACGTTGTTGGATTTATTGCTGTTACACACGTGATTGTAAATATTTCTGTTGACCAATTCAGTGTATAACCTTTCTTAAATGCTTGTTTTGTCTTGCTGACGAGTACTTTATCACCAATTTTAAAATTTGGCTTACTGCTATTTTTACATTTTTTTAAAAACTTTTTCGAGAATTGAACCTCATTTTCATCAGTAACGTTTTTCGGTTTTATACCAGTTGTTCGATGTTTCCCAATGTTATATAATATAATAAACGTTTGTTACAAAGTCAATCACTTATAATTGCCTTGCAAACTAAATTTTTTCCACATCAACTCTTTTAAAGTACGAAAGTAAGTAAGTTATACGTAAGTTTCATGATACAGCTTGAATAGATGGAAATTTTTTTTGTAAGTTGAATACAAAAATTCGAAAGCTATCTATTTCTTTTTCAAGCTTTTTAATTATTTCAATCAAGTAATCATAATTTACTGCATCTTGAGGCTGTTTTGGTGTTCCACAGTATTTTGTTATTTAAGTCATATTGCCCATCTGTTGTAAGTTTATATCCAATACCAGGAGGACCTCGGATACCACCTTCGGTTTTACCTAGTTTTCGACTGAATACATCGACACTCATTTTGGTACTAAAGCAAAAATTGTGCGCATCAATATATATATATAAATATATATCCTCCTTCACGAAGCTCTTCAATGATAGATAAAATTTTATTGTCAAGACTTGTATTCCCTGGTGATTTTTCAGCTGTTAATAAGCAAAAACGATCTACTAACTCATTAAGATCATCCAAATGTATATAATCTACTTTTTGCGTTATTTGAGCAGTTTTATAATAAGGTAGCAACGAGCCGTCTTTTTTGCCAACCATGATATCGAACATTGGAGCGATAATTTTATTGAACTTATTACTATTATGTGTTCGTATGGTTCCGTTTTTCTTAAACCCTTTCATATGAATATTTAAAGTTTGTCATATGGTGTAGTATTCCAAATCATCATGTACTACTAGAGATTCATTGAAATACTTTTTGATGAGTAGCTTCATTAATCCAGCTGTCATTGGATAATTTATATGGCTTATTTTGATACGATTGTTTTTAAAGTCTATCGGCAAATCACCAAGCTTGTACACCTCATTTTTTTTTCGTACTCCATACTTCAAATCTTATTAATCTTTCTGATTCCGATCAAGTATTTAAAAATAAAAATTATTCGATAGATTCATATTGATTTGCACTAAATCAACAGATTGATTTTGAATAGTATCATTTAAATCTATATCATTATCACTTTCACTTATGGCAGTCTTGAATGTTATGTAACTTTCACTGATATTTTCTCTATTTTTTTGATGCTTTTTTTTATCAACTTTATAATTTTTTTCACCGTTTCTACTATAAAAATAATGATGAGCAACATAATTATTACTATTGTTTTTTTGTTTCTTTGTTTTGCCAACAATTTCCATTAGAGGATAAATCTGGGCTGAAAAACTCTGTCGATACATATTTAACCAACAAAAAATCTTTTCCTAAAAATAAGGTTATAAAAAGATGAAAAAAAAAAAAAATTAAATATCATTACTGCAAAAGATGGAGTATTTTGTGGATATGCAAGGTTTCAAGAAACTGGGTAGTAATTATGTGCTCAAAAAATTGACTATGTTTTCGCTCAATACTAACGATGCAGAAGCACAAGTATTCTTTTTTGAAGCACCCTTCACCTGGCGAAAATAACCACAAAAGTATAAACATGAAAATTCACACCTTTAACTTTGCTATCACAGACTAACCTGGAACTCAGGAAAAATTGGATGTACGGAGATAGGAAATTTTTTTACGGGAGAATCTTGAAAATGCTATAAAGATACATGTTATAAGAGATTTTATAAAAAGTGGGTTAAAAGACTTGGCTTTAAGGTCACTGATATGACAGACTATCCACCGCTCGAATTCCTAATATTTATTACTACTTGCACACATCACAACGGAGCCTACAAATCAATGTGTGCTCCTCATAGTGTGAAGCAAATAAACTACAATATGGAATGGGTTAATGTTAATGATGATGACGATAATAATATCAAGCTGTAAGATTGCATTGTATTATATTGTATTTTAAGAACTAAATGTTTAACAAAATCGTTTTGTAAATCATCTACATTTTTTATTTAATATAAACTGCTTTTAAAAATCATACAAAAATGTTTAACAATTATTTTCCTACCACTGCACATTTTACATTACCATGCAACCCACTCGTTAACACAAATAAATTTTTGTATGCATATAACTACCACGTGCACAAGCTGCACACGATTTCGCACGTTCAAATAACGCGTGTAAGCTAGCGCTGCAGATGACTTGTGCACATTGCATCGCGCACAAACCTAGGCTGGAATTGCCATAGCTTATCTATTTTCTTCACTGTTGTAATTGATATTGTAAGCATATCAATTGTTGCATAAAGCAGCATAAGAATGTCATGCTTAGTATCAGCTATATTCCACCAAAAAGTTAAAGGGGAATAACTTTGTTTGTCAGACGTAAGGCGAAACCTTCGGCCAGACTTTGAGCCAGACCTTCAGCCAGATGGGTGATCTCTGGCTTTTATCATTTAGGAAGAAAAAGAGCTATTTTTTACTCAACAAGGTACTTAAAGTTATGTATTGTAAAAGTAAAACGAACTTATATTATGCAATTAGAGGTACGCGAATAATTAGAGTTAGTAAATTGAGCATAGATATATGCGTATGGATGATTCCAACGTATTTAATTTAGATTCATGTAAATAATGACGCTGTTTCTCCTGCAATGATAAAAGCCAGAGTTAAAAGTATTTTTTATCTAGTGCCACCTTTTAATTTTATCACCGTTTCTCCCTCGATCTGCAAACTCTGAGCTTAACTATCCTAACTGCGAGTACATTTTAAAAAGTTAGAGATACTATCAATCTTTGATCACTTATATTAAAACGAAATTTCTGCATTCAAATTTTCAATGTGTGTAAACATTTTGGGTCCAAAAACTAGCCAAAAAGTAGTGTCTTCCTCATTATATTTTGAAAAAAAGACTGAGTGGGTTGATGGCACTATATAACGTTGGTTTGTTAAAGTATAATATTCAAGGGATCAATTGGTACTCGTTTGGCTAAAGATCTGACACAAAGTCTCTTTCTCTTTGACTCTTTAAATAAATATATTTAAATGATTCTTTAAAAGCAAAATTGTAAGGACAAAAGTATTGTGTGTCGTAAAAGCAGGTTATTTGTCTTAGCAAAACTTAATTTCATACCTGGGAATCAGCAATCATTGACACAACAAAAGGTTCAGAGTAAGGCAGGATTTACAAATAGTAGATTTTGGAAACTGGACGAGGAAGTGGTGGTGAAGTTGAGATCTAAGCTGACTGTACCTGTAAGCAATAGAGCAAGTAAAAATAGAGAGAGAGAGAGAGAGAGATATGGAGATACAGACAGACGCACCCGAGCCACACTCCTGCCAGACTGTTAGCGCAGCACTAGTACTGCTATCACAGGCCGCATAACAGCGATTGTACTGGTACTAGCAAAAATATACAAGTACACAGAAGCATACCTACAAATACCAAAATAATATACATATAGCTATGGCGTGACGAGACCTAACGCTTTGATGAAATGAAGTCATGATTTGACCCTTTATTGGAAAAATTCAATAAGACTAAAAAAGTTTCTACTTTAAAAAATATTTGGGATGACACCAGGAAAAACTCCCTCATTATTTTTGTATTTAATTTAATTTCTAGCCAGAAAATGAATAAGTTATCGTTATTTCGTTTAAATTGCGTGATACGCTATAAACAGCTAGTTTACGAAGAAGAAACGTTGATCTTCTAATAAAATGTGCAGAAACTAAGCACAAATTATAAATCAAAAACATTTGTATAAAAAAAATTTGAGTTTTCTTATGCAAAACATCATAAATTTCTCTAAAATTTTACTTTTAAACCTAGTTTTTAGGTCAAAATCAAGGACTTCCAAACATAACCTCAAACAAAACAATGCTATTGAAATGTAGAATCTATATTTCGAAATAAGGTGTAACGGTGAAAAATGGCCTCCACGTCCCAAAATTCTTCCACTGATGCAACGTACATCCAATGTATATACAAAGTTTTAGCTTCTTCGAATTTTTTTGTTTTTGGAGAGCTGTATATACGCTGAGAGGAGGAAAAGAAAATGCCAGCAAACAACCAGTTGATCTGTGAAGATACAGCAGCGCTAACAGAAAAGAACTCGAAGTGTGTACGTGATTACCAGGACACACAGTAGCTATGTTCGAAGTGACTGTGAGGGGAGATACGTGGAAGCAGCAGTAGTAGCGGCCACTGCTCAACGGAAGGATCGCGAGTTAGTCTCGAGGAGTGTCTTGAGCTGAGCACCTAAGTGTGAGCAGCGAGAGTTCCAATGATTTTAATGATGCTTAGCTATGCTATAGAAATGCTTAGTTTATGTAGTTAACAATATCACTATAATGATGTATGAATTTTAAAAAATTTTAAAAATAAAAATAACCTACTAACAATGTTAAAAAATTTTGAACATCTTAATTTAAAATCGGGCTCCAAGCAAGTCCTCTTAGGATAAGGAAAAAAAAAATTGGTAATAGGTGAGTAATTTATTGCTGTAATGAGTTTTGGATACTTTTTTTTGGTTTGACTGAGTGTACAACGTCACACTGTGCACTCCCTCACTTGGAATAGACTAGTCAAGCGCCATGTAAGGTGTCATCTGCTGCCCATGCTTTGATCACGCATGCCAGAATTTGTTACAAGAGGGAACCACCAGAATTACAGAGTCATTATCCGTGTGTGAAAACTTTCAGTCTAATCAGCACTAAAAATGAGAAAACCAAATATGCATAATAAACTGTCACTACTTCTCAAACAGCTTCATGGTAGACATTATGGTACTATGGAATATAATTGTGTGGATACGAGCTGTCCACTCAGCGCAACGTCACCTTGGTACTTTCTATACTTGAAGCCAATCCTTTAAGAACCAATTAATGCGTCATAAGAGAAAAGTCACATTTTTTACTAGTAACTACAGCAAATTTCTCTATCGGACACAGGCAGGTGCTCGTAGTCTTGGAGTCAGTGGTTTCTTTTATCTTGAAGATTGGTGTAGCAACTCAGCTTGATGTTCGTATGTGGATATATAAGTGATAGCGTAGCCATCTAGTGCGCAGTGGATTGTGCCTTTTGTCTCTTTTTTTTTGTATACTCCGCAGTGTAGTTCTCAGGTATACGACCTGGCATTCCTGTACGATGCAAAGGTGTGGACAGCTTGAGCAGAGGGGATCTGGGGTAGCTGTTCAGATGGAAAGACTAGTGGTCACGCAATCTACGATAATACGCTTGCTGTTCTTTGTTCAATTGATGGGTCTTGCTTATGAAACATTGTTTAAGATCTATAGAATTTTGGACAGATCTTTCGTTTGACAAAGAACGTCCCATATATAAATTTATATTTAGACACATGTAGGTGTGTGAGTATTTGTATCTACTATTTTAAGTTCTGAAATACAAAACATACCTTTGTAATTTGAACCAAAGGAAATCTGCGTGTGTATCACGTTGCATTGCATCTGACGTTTTAATTTTTAGGAAACAACATAAAACTTGTATTACAAAACTGAAGGTAAAAATTATCCATACAGTCATTATTAAATAGAAAATTTAGATTTTAATCGCCATTTTGTATCGATCATTTTTCAATTTTATAATAAAAGTAATAAGTTCGTAATCAGAGTTATACAAAGATAAGTTAAGTAAGTTAAGTAATAAGTTCGTAATACAAAGATCGTTTGTAGTAATTTAAACGAAAAAATACAATAAATCAGAATTTTTAGTTCTTGGCCACCATTTTGTATTCACCATTTTTAAATTGTATAAAAAACAACAAATTCATGATCAGAGACCTTCAAAACCCCTGAAAACTTATGTTTACAGAAATTTTTTTTTAAATTAGTTTTTTCTGTATTTCCCGATTTTTTGAGGTTAGGGTTTGGACTCTTGAGAAAAAGTAGCAGTGACACACTAGCGCTTGATATCTAAGGAGTTTTTTAAATCAAATGAGAGAATTGTGGTGTTGGCAGATTTTTGAGCAAAAAAAGTGCTTTTTTCCCACTGTGCGTCGTGTCGCCACATCACACTACATCATGGTATACAAACCATCTTATTATTTAAGTCTATTGAGTTCCACTGAGACCGTTAATTTTTTAAATAATTTAAGTAAGAAATGTTCCCTGTAAAAGTACATTTACTCTAAAATACTTCAGCTAACTTTAGAGTTTAAGGTCTTCGTTTGCTAAAAGTGTTAACCACGTTTGCTAAAGTAGATAATATTTGGTTCTTTCTTAACATTTAGTGGGGCTGCCACTCGTATGTTCATTCTATGTTTGTCATCATATTGTTTTTTTTCTTAAAACATGTAGCGTACACATCTATGTATTTAAATCTTGATAGTGCTACATGCGCTTTCCATTTACTATGTTTCATTATTTTCACAGTTCCCCATAGCATTCTACGTTTATATATAATTTTATCACCTAAATACGTAGAATTTTGTTCACATCTATACATCTATCGATTAAGTATATGCTATGTTCAATTCCAGCAACATTACGAGCTCAAATTACCTATCTTAAGATAATATTCTCTCTACTGTCAGTAGTTCAGAGGCCATAGAAAACAATATAAATAACTTCGTACAGCCAACTTTTTTTCAGTCATTCTAATGTCTTTTTTACTTTTACGATGTACATACAGGCTACGAAACTTTAGGCAACCAATAAATTACTGTTATTGTTATTGCCGCTATTATCATATTTTTTATTGAAAAACTGTTGTATGCAAAATTTTGTTTACAACATCATTATTTTAGTTTTTTCTGTTGACTACTAAGAACATTTTTGATTTACTTTACTAGATGCTCAAACTATTTCTAAAAAATATCTGATAAACTGCTGAATCATGCCCTACTTTTTTCCCTTTTCCTTGTAAAATAGTTTATCGTTGCTCTTGTACAAGTGCTCTCGTTTTTGTACTAGGAATACAGGGTCTCTCAATTTTTTGTGATTAAACATCTCTTATATTTTTTGAAATTTATTTATTCATAACATCCACCCAAAAATTTCGCTTCATAACCCAAAATATTGTACATTTATCTTGGCTGTATAAGAGGGCTTGCCTCTACTACCTTTTCGTCTTGTTTTTACTTAAGGGCTGTTTAAAAAAAAAAAACTAGCCATTGTACCGACGCACTGACTCGTTGTTACTGGCTCTTGTACCTGAATACTTGCTCAACATGATTTCTTTACTAGTTACCTTACGGTAAGTGATAAGCTCAAGGTATGTGTGTATTTCACATTACCACAATACACTGAACTCTATAAAGAGAAGAATTAATTACCAGTGTATCAACCATCATTGAACGCACTCATTTAAGGTGAACACATACGATGCATAAAAGAGCATGGCTGAAGGCGTAAGACATTCTCTTAATCATTATCGTCACTGCTCTGATTTTAGTGAGCTGTCATTAGTGCTTTTTCAATTTCATTAACTACAGCTCCAATCTATCTTATTCTCTTCGGTCGTGGGAAACATGTCCATACCTTTGGTATTGGAAGCACTTTGTAATGATGAGCCTCCTTTTGACACTGTAAAAAACGAACTTAACTTCGACCCTGCCGGCGAGTTCTACTTGCTTGGTAACCGTTTCATCAATAGTTACTACCGTCATTGTCTGGCCTTCACCGTTGGCTTCACGAAGTTAAGCCTTCAAATCATGATTTTGGTTTTCAATGAGTTTCTCTTCGGATTTCTTAGTTTCTTTTTCTTTGACAGAAGCATCCAGATCTAGGATCTCCAGCATTACTTTTCATGCAGTAGTTACCACTATTTTTTGATCAGCTACTGAATTTTTCACGTATTAACTAAATCTTGTGACATTCTTAATTCCCATGGCTCGTAAGAGTAAATCTTGTTTTTTGGTGGTGACAACTCTTTGCCCAACAGCTTTTGTTTCATCAGGGTTGAAACTAGCTTTCATAGACCATAGTACTCCAAAAAAAATTTTTTCTTCAACTACCTTTACCAAAACTTTTGTCATCGTGTTTAAGTTTTTTTGGTCTTTTCTATTACTGGAAAAATACCTCTTTCTGCTTGTTATCATCTTTTCTCTGTTTTTTGAAGATCCCTGTATTAATTTTTTATAGAATGTAACGTTTTTCTTTTTTTTTGGCATCATTTATAACATTGATTTTGAGTTTTCGTTTACTTAGAGGCTGTTTTTTAAACTTGACAAAATAGGTCTCATTTCCGACGGTTTGATTACTAAACAAACTAACGTTACTACATCCACTGACATGGCTGTATACACTTGTACAATTCAATTTTCTGTCATTATTGTGTAATTAGTTGAGAGGTTAGGAAATTACCGTTGTCCATCAAAAGCGTCTTTGTGGCCTATCCCAGAGTCTGTGGGGCCAGAGACAGTCAAGCGGGCTTGCACTAGATCAAAACTGCTGGTGGACTTCTTCTAAGAGATTACCACGAAAGATACTTCTTCTCCCTCGACATTTCTTATTGTGAAGTTTTTTTTTTGTGACGAACTGATTGCTGAGGGTCAAAAAACCTTCAACGGAAGATTTAAGTCGATAAAGGCTACTTTTAACCTGGATAAGATAGGAGCTATCGTAAAAAGTGTTGTTGCCACCAAAAAAAAATTTGCTTCTAAAAGCAAGAGGGGTTAGGAATGCCACAGAATTTTTCCAAAGTGGGGAAAAGATAGTAGATAGCCAAGGAAAAGTAGTCACTACAGCACAAAGACCGATTATTAAGGTTTGTGACCTAGACAGTATTGCTTAAGAAGGAGAAATCAAGGAATTCTTTGAGAAAGTCATCAAAACCGTAATCAAGATTTAAAGGTCCAACTCCTGAAAGCAAAGCTCTTGGTACAAAAAATAGTGTTAGTCACGCTCGATGAAACAGCTGTAAAGTAGGTAGAGTATGTAAGTAGGATTATTGTCAGATTTATTTTCTGTCGCATAATATAGAGGCTGACCATGACAACATGCTTCCGATGCCCATGGTATGGTCATGTATCACTATCATGACGCTGGCAGTGGAAAATGCCCAACATTTAGGAAGAGGCCAGAAAAAGGCCCAGTCGGACGTAAGTAAAGAGTCAAGGTTTTGTAAAAAGGTAAAGGCTCATGTCAACCCACGTTGCGCTGAGTTCGTTTATTTATTGGCAAGAGAAAGTATCAAGCACAAAATGGTGCTGGCAAAAATGTAGCCGAGGTAGACTAGATCTAGGTGCTGATTCTCAGAAAGTCATGAGTTGGTAATCGTTTTGCTTGTCTCTTACGTAGGTAATCAGCAGAAATTATAAAAGAAGACGTTTCAGTAATAAAGAGTAAATGACTGAAGTAAGAATATACTGTAAAAGAATGTGTTGGCCCAAAAATAATTGTAATTCAATGGATTTGGTTAAAAGATCGAACTGCAAACATATTTAGGAAATCCTAATCTTCGAATCTTTATACTTACCTCTTTAGAATACTATTTAATAAATTTAAATTCAATTGAAGATGAATGGACGTAAATCTGTAAGTTTCAAGACAATAAATTTGATTTAAATTTTTAAAAAATATTTACACATATTTAGGACTCTGTTTCATTATTTTTTCAATTGTAAAGGTAACTGAAAGAAGTTGTTGTGGAATTCTAAACACAGGAAAAAAAATTATTTTTCAAGTATTTTTTATTCGTTTAGTCTATAGTTCACTCTAAATTTAAATTAAGTTTTCTTGTAAATAGAAAAAAAATACATTTCTTACGAAAAACACCTCTTTGCCTCTTGGCATTTATTTCACTCTAGAACCACGTTACCATTGCGTAAAGGTAAACCCACTGGGGAGATTATCATCTCACTTAGCATTAGCCTATACTCCTCTTCAAAGTCTTGCTTCTTGACTTTAATCTAAGTTGGGCCTTTTCCTGGCCTCTTCTATTGCTTGTTTAAATATGGGGCAATTCCCACTTCCTTCCACTACTTCTACCACCACTGCTATCACTATTTCAATTACTACCACTATTACTACAACACCGATTATTATGCTAGTTTCCTGATACTATGTACGTGTGTATCCAGGCGATAGAAAGAGAAGGGGCTCTTACATTTAAAGAACACTGGGTAATTGTTTTGTTCTGCGAGACCAACAAATACTAGCTACGAATATAATTTTTAAAAACAACGCAAGTGAGGAGAGCAACGTAAGCGTTTTTAGCAATCAGAGGCAAGGTTGAATTGACTCTATCATCCAAAGTGGAATGGAGATTAAGGTAAAGCAAACTTAAGAAGTTAAACAAGTTTAATTATGACAAAAGAGTTAGAAAAGACGCTAAAGCCCATTCACCAAAAGTAATAAAACATGGCTACGGTTGTTTAAGATAACCTTGATGCTGTTCTTAAATACTTAATAGCAGTAGAACTATTGGAGATTAAGAAAGGCATAATGGATTCTAGAATAAAGCATTCAATATTCTGAAGCACAAAAAGCGTACGAGAGGTAATTTTTGACGGCATGGTCAAAGAAAAACTCAGAACGGTTCTTTCAAAGAAATGGAAGAAGTCAAGTGGAACAGGAGTACTGTAACGAGCACTAAGAAAAGCAAAAAATTGTGATCAAGTATTCAAACGACAAGAAAGGTCTTCAGAAAGATAGCTCTCACTAGCTCTAAAGAGGACTTCAGATCACTGAGATTCACCATCTATGCTTAGCTTGTATTCGTAGGCTGTATTTAAATAAACACCACTATGCGCTTGATACTTTTCCTTCCTAATTAGTTATAGTACTCACTGCTACTCAGGATCACATCACTTTTCTAGCTTATGTCTTTTTTTTACGCCACTTCTAACACTCACCTAAATACTAGGCAACAGTAATTTCCCAGCTCATGTGAAGTGTAATCTGCTATGCACAGGAACACTTGGTCTCGCTGTTACAGCCGTTTCCCTATAATTTGAACTACCAGATATAAAGCACAGCTTCATTCTGTCTACTTATTTATAGACAAAGACTAGAAATGATGCATATTCACTAGGGTGTCCCTTATTTACTGATATCTTTTTTTTGCCATGCCGCTCGCTAAAAACCTTCTATTTGGTGAAAAAATGACCCCTGAATTTTTTCAGATTTTTATGAAAATATTTAACCGTGCCTATTTTGAAATAACGATTTTTAGTTCACGTATGCGTATTATGCTTGGTATAATATACTTTCTCAAATGAGTTTGCTTAAAATTGACCCGTAACAATTTGGAAGGCAAACATTATGTATTTGAAATTTGTTGTAGAATCCGAATTTTCACTTATTTTTAACCTTAGAGTGCACCAGATAGCATAAAAAGGTCTTTTACGTCGTTAAACGGCCTTTTTTTTAACGATTTCTCATATAAAAGAGCCCTGTGAGCTCGTTTTCACTCTCGTTAATGAACAAAAATAGAATTTTAAAGTAAAATTTATCATAGTTCTCAAATTTTCA
This sequence comes from Copidosoma floridanum, assembly GCF_000648655.2. Next base: position 379,601 of record NW_019379497.1, read on the forward strand.
CTTATTTTCAACCTTCATTCACATCAAATAGCGTGAAAAGGTCTTTGATTTTGATGAACAGCCGTTTTTCAATGATTTTTCGCATTAAAGCTCGATAAAACTTTCGTAACTAAATAAAAGCAGCAAATTTATAGTGAAATTCAACGTAGAATGTAATTTTCTACTTATTTCCTACCTGCAGTTTGATTATATAGTGTTAAAAGGTCTTCAACGGCTATTACCGGCCAATTTACAATGATTTTGCAGAGGAAAGGGATTTGTAAGAGCTGGCAAGCTCAAAAACGGATAAAAAGTAGTATACGTTGCTTGTAATTTACAGGTGAAATATTTGTTTATGTTAGAAAAAAATTTGATACTTATAAAATAAAACATTAATTGTAACTGTCATCTTTGCATTAGTACCAACGATTTCCACTGATATCATTTTTCTTACCTTTTAATGAAAAAAAAAAAAAAAAAAAAATTCTGTTTAGTAATAGATAATTGAAAAGGAAAAAAGCAAATAAGAGGCACTGAGTGAATCTTTAAAAATAATAGTCATGGAGGAACAATTTTTTTATCAAAAATATAATTTTATACTTTAACATTCGTCAAGTTTTTTTTTTTTTTTTTTTTTTTTCAGTTTTTTTACGATTGTTTCCTTTTTTTAATCATCAAATTCTCTATGAAATTTGCTTACATTTTGATCCAAAAATAATTTTTGATCTTCATTCTTTGTGACATTTATATGATCTTGAGCCAGTTTGACTGCTTTTTCAGCTGCATCATTACGAGTCGTAAATTTTTTACGATTTCTAAACCTTTTAAATAATCAACGTTTTTAGACTAAGTTTGACAGTCGGTTTTCAAAACGTTTTTATTCATATCAAATCCATCAAAAAAATGTAATGATTGCCAATTAATAAAGTAATTTAGTTTCACATTTTCCAAATTTTCTAAATCTATATCAGAATGGATTATATATTTTTTCGAAATAAAATCATCATTCCCTACATCTTTTTTTAATGCTAAAATCATTCGAACTTTTATTTCAAAAGATATATTCTCATCGAAAAATAAAATGGCACTTGCTTCCGTGGATAAATACCATAAGTGTCTCGTGATTTTTTGTAAGGCAGTATTGGATACCAAAGGATCGACTGCAGTATAATTATGGAGCTTTTTAATAAAATCCAAATCATTTTTCGGAACTTGCACCGCATTTGGAGCTAAAAGCCAGGCTTTTACATGGATGAAAACAATAAATATACAGACATCACATAATTTTTCTAATTCTGAAGCATTGACTTTGGAGGTTTTACAAAATAAAATTATTTTTATCGAGTAAATCGCTTTTGACATCCACCTAGCATGATGGTATGCTCCCGGCTTTCGAATTTGGAATGATTGAGGTTCTCCTAAGAAGATCAAACATGGTTCAAGCAGCTCCTTATAATCATCTCTAGGTTGATGCTCTTTCAAACAGCTTTGAAGAAATGGTAGTTTTCGTCGGATACGTGCCATCGTCTCCGGGGCTATTTTGCGGTCCAAGGGACCTGCGAAGCAGGGCCCGAGACATGTAACGTAGCCACGGAGCGATAGCGCTTATGTGGTGAATGCTATTTTTCCTACTAAAGGCACACCAGCCTCTCAAAAACGCCTGAGGTAGGAAAAATAATTATTTCGTTTTTTTGTGAAAGTAATGATGAATCTTAGAGTTCATCAGTAATATCATATTTTGTTGGATCTAAATCAAGCCACTGATCATGAAATCTTTTAAATAATGGCACATCTGGACCTTTAGTTCCAGGCAATTTTAGTTGAAAGATGGATGCCAAGATAACTTCGTAAATATGGTGTCGACAAGGTAGATACAACAAATTTCTGTCAAGAAAATGCTCAAGAATAATTGCAGCGCCATTTACATTACCCAAATTTGCATTCGTGGTATCGCAGCACAAAGCCTTCACTTTGTCTAATAGACCCCAATCATTCAAAGTTTCATAAATAGCATTAGCTTGTGTAGAACCTTTTCCATCAGAAAGCGCTGGTATATTTAAAATCTTTTCTGATTCACCATTTGTAACAAGGATAGGTAAGTAGTCAACTCTTTTATGAGTCCAAGCGTTAGGTATTATTTTTTCATCCCAGTGAATAACAGCTGCTTCTAAATTTGAATCGAATGCGTCTTCCAACTTCTCTGCTTTCTTTTGACTAACATCGAGTCGAGCTCGATTAAATGAACTTTTATTCAAAATTAGAGTATGAGTATCAATGCCCAAAGTATTAGCAATCATTCCTATCAATAAAACGGCTTCAACATCTTCTGTCATTATGTCAATACTACTTTGAACACCTTTTTTTCGTACTAACGACCTTTCAAGATCAATTTTGAAGCAGTGCTTTGTTGTGAATTTGGTTCACTTGATGAATCTAACGAAGATTGTTGAAAGTTCTGAGCTAATTCATCTGATTCTAAAAAATATTCATAACTCATTGTATTAGCTTTTACATAGAGATTTCAAATTATATGTAATTCAAGTAGTTAATATGTGATTTAAATACATATCATTTAATTTTTCAAATTTAGTATATAATTTAAGCCTTAAAGAATATAAATAATAATGATACTTTCCAATATTTAAAATTGTGTTAGCTTTTTGAATTTGGAAGATTCATTAGCTTTTAATTTCTTGTTTGAATAACAAGTTGAAAAAAAAAGACAAATATTTGATAATACATCCTCAAAAACAAAAATACTACAAAAATATTAGAACAAAAAATGTTATCAAAAAATATATTACGATGTTCATCAGTCATCTCATCAAGAATCAACTTTTCAAGAACTACCGTAGGATTTAAGTTTGTTCGCTGTAAACCAGAAAGCATATTACTATCAGGCATATTATCAAAAGGCACTTCAAGAGTAGAAGAGATTACTTTGTTCACAATATCTGAAAAGTAATGTTATATGAAATGAAATTGGAAAAATTAACTAAATTAATTCATTTTAAAACTTCACTTTACCCTCAACTGTGTCTAAACTTATATCATAAATAAAATCTTCTGTATATAATTTTAGTTCTATTGGTCTTTGATCTTGGAGAAATGCTTTTTGCTTATCACTTATACTATCTAAAACATCTCTATGGGCTACATCGAATAACATGTCTAATTTCATAGTAAAATTATTTTCATAAACTAAACTAACTTCTTACAGCATCTGTCAAACTTCTGAGTTAGAATATTAGCTTTCTTTCAAAAAATCAGAGCTTCTTTGACTGCTAAAGCTACACTGTCGTTAATGGTTAAATTTACATGCCTTGTATTACAGGAAAAAACTTTTAATAACTGCCTCTTTGTTGGTAGCTTATTACCAATAATTCGTGGCATAGCATCACCAATCAAAAAAATATTATTCAATCTGCTAGTGGAAGACATTTTTGATACTTTTATAAGAAATGACCTGAAAATCATTTATTATAAGTTCGTTATGAATACATAAAATATTGAAATTATAAAAAACTCTCATGTTTCAAAAATACAGTCAATGGTATATTCATTGATAAATTGAAAAAATACAGTAAAAAGTATATAATATACCTTTATAGTGAAAAATTAGAAGTTATCATCATATTATCATCCAAATAATACAGCTTTTAAATTAAAAATTAATACTTGGTACATACATTTTTCAGTATTTTTGTCATTATTTAAAAATTTCAAAAAAGCTTTCATGACATTACAATAGTACTATCATAGAGATATTTTATGAGTAATATGACAGTTGAGCCTAAGGATCCGATCACGAAAAAAAACAGACAACAAGTGATCCTTTGACCAGGGCAGTTAGACTGCGATCACATGAGCCAGGATTTAAGAATAGAATAGAGCATAGAATGCGATTGATCCTTCCCGTTCAAACAACAAATCACGTGCTATGATTAATCTATTCCTGGCCCATGTGATCGCGGCGTTGATGTAAGTTTAGTTTTGGAAGTCGTATAACTTATGTAAGTTATACAAGTCAGCTTCGTACAAATAGAAAAGTGACAGATTAGTAGTAGTAACTTCCGTGTATTTGTTTTCCGATAAGGTTTACTAGACTAAATTATGTATTTTAAATAACTTGTATAACTTTTATAAATTCTAAAACTAAGACTTCACTTACATTAATATCCCTGCCTTTGACACGTGATTTAAGACACAAGCAAAGTCATAGCTATTACATTAATTAAGAAGAACTGAATGGAGTACTGGCAAGTGCATTAGATTTATTCTTAAATTAAAAAAAAAAAGTAAATTAATACCAGATACAATCTTTAACAACTCACTTCAATTACTTGTGGCGTCACCGTCTCGCATCTTTCCCGGGATATAAAGAGAGGATAGGAAAAATTTCACAGTAAATTTAGATCAAAATATGGGAAAATTAGAATTTTTCGTCAATACATCAATTTTCATTCATCGTTGAGCTTGCCAGATCTTACAAATCCCTTTCCTCTGCAAAATCATTGTAAACTGGCCGGTAATGGCCGTTGAAGACCTTTTAACACCATGTAATCAAACTGTAGGTTGGAAATAAGTACAAAATTATATTTAACGTTGAATTTCACTATAAATTTGCTGTTTTTATTTAGTTACGAAAGTTTTATCGAGCTTTAATGCGAAAAATCATTGAAAAACGGCCGTTTATCAAAATCAAAGGACTTTTCACGCTATTTAATGTAAATGAAGGTTAAAAATAAGTGAAAATTTGAGAACTATGATAAATTTTACATAAAAAATACTATTTTCATTCATTAACAAGAGTAAAAACGAGCTCACAGGGCTGTTTTATATGAAAAATCGTTTAAAAAAAGCCGTATAACGACGTAAAAGATCTTTTTACGCTATCTGGTACACACTAAGGTTAAAAATAAGTGAAAATTCGGATTCTACAACAAATTTTAAATACATAATGTTTGCCTTCCAAATTGTTACGGGTCAATTTTAAATAAACTCATTTGAGAAAGTATATTATACCAAGCATAATACGCATACGTGAACTAAAAATCGTTATTTTAAAATAGGCACGGTTAAATATTTTCTTAAAAATCTGAAAAAATTCAGGGGTCATTTTTTCACCAAATAGAAGGTTTTTAGCGAGCGGCATGGCAAAAAAAAGATATCAGTAAATAAGGGACACCCTAGTGAATATGCATCATTTCTAGTCTTTGTCTATAAATAAGTAGACAGAATGAAGCTGTGCTTTATATCTGGTAGTTCAAATTATAGGGAAACGGCTGTAACAGCGAGACCAAGTGTTCCTGTGCATAGCAGATTACACTTCACATGAGCTGGGAGATTACTGTTGCCTAGTATTTAGGAGAGTGTTAGAAGTGGCGTAAAAAAAAGACATAAGCTAGAAAAATGATGTGATCCTGAGTAGCGGTGAGTACTATAACTAATTAGGAAGGAAAAGTATCAAGCGCATAGTGGTGTTTATTCAAATACAGCCTACGAATACAAGCTAAGCATAGATGCTGAATCTCAGTGATCTGAAGTCCTCTTTAGAGCTAGTGAGAGCTATCTTTCTGAAGACCTTTCTTATCGTTTGAATACTTGATCACAATTTTTTGCTTTTCTTAGTGCTCTTTACAGTACCTCTGTTCCACTTGACTTCTTCCATTTCTTTGAAAGAACCGTTCAGAGTTTTTCTTTGACCATGCTGTCAAAAATTACCTCTCGTACGCTCTTTGTGCTTCAGAATATTGAATGCTTTATTCTAGAATCCATTATGCCTTTCTTAATCTCCAATAGTTCTACTGCTATTAAGTATTTAAGAACAGCATCAAGGTTATCTTAAACAACCGTAGCCATGTCTTATTACTTTTGGTGAATGGGCTTTAGCGTCTTTTCTAACTCTTTTGTCATAATTAAACTTGATTAACTTCTTAAGTTTGCTTTACCTTAATCTCCATTCCACTTTGGATGATAGAGTCAATTTAACCTTGCCTCTGATTGCTAAAAACACTTACGTTGCTCTCCTCACTTGCGTTGTTTTTAAAAATTATATTCGTAGCTAGTATTTGTTGGTCTAGCAGAACAAAACAATTACCCAGTGTTCTTTAAATGTAAGAACCCTTTCTCTTTCTATCGCCTGGATACACACCAGTGATTTTTAAACCTTCGGGCTGACGTTAAAGTACTTAAACCGATCTTTCTCATATATCTTAGTATAAAGCCAGCAAATCACAATATTATTACGGAATGTAACTTACGTTAGACTAAGAGCTTTAAGATCACAATATCAGCAATATTAACAACTAGCACAATTTTACAACTAGAACAATTACTCTTACAACTAGAACAATTCTATAAGCTAATACGCAATAATCACAAAATAACTATGATTAGGTCGTACTTAGGTGGTTGCAAAGTCATATATTCATAGAGTGCGGTTTTAAATGCTGTGACCATATCTTTTAGTCTAATAGGAGCTGGTATGGATTCCCAGAACCTCATTGCCGTTACTGAGAACAAAAATGCATAAGATGCTAGAGAGGCATGCGGGACTCGCAAACCAGTCTGCACTTGGCCCGTTGGTCTACGGGACTCGTCAGAAACTGGCGAAAACAATTCAAAGAAGTATCTCGGAATCTGCGTAGTCAGAAGCTTGTACGTCGACACTCCCAAAAAATATTCGCGTCTCCTATCAGGGTGCAGCCAACCCAACCTATCATAATAAGGTTTCATTGTAGAATCGCGGCGGCAACCAAATATGTAACGTACCACTGTATTACAAAGCCGATTTAGTTTAATTGTAAGATATCCAGAAAGATCCATATACACGAGACAGGCATAATTGAGATGGGTTCTGAGCAGGCACGATGCTAGTTTCGCCCACAGTGCGCACGACAAGAGGCGGCCTTTATAGCGCAGTCGATACAAAACGCTGTGGACACGGGAGCAAATAAAAGAGACATGGGCATTCCATTCAAATCACTCGAGATTATAACTCCCAGATCCTTGATTTTGTCAACCAGAGGAACAACCACCCCACCAGCCATCACCAGAGGCAGCCAAGTCCGATCCACCCTCATCTACTGCTGACACGTACCGATTAAGGTTGCCAACAACTAGCCCAAATGCAGTTCCAAGCCATTATTTTGAGACCACAGCATGATGCGCCCGATATCCTCATTCAGGAGGCCAATCGCCCCTGGGTGGTCGCACGGTTTACAATGAATATAGATTTGAAGATCATCTGCGAATAATAACCCTGTACTATGGAGAAGGACTGAAAGAATTGAGTTGATAAAAATGAAGAATATAATAGGCCCAATAGAAGTACCCTGAGGTACGCCGGAAGTTGTTGGTAAAAATTCCGTGCTTCCCCCCTCGGGCTGAAGCACCGCGTGAGAGCGGCCCGACAAATACGAGTGGAACTATTTCAGGGACTCAGCCGAGAAGCCCATTGTGCCCATAACGCGCAGCAAACATTCATGGTTAATCGAGTCAAATGCGCGTCGAAAGTCAAACAACCCCAGGACTGTCACCATACCACGCTCCATATCCAGGCGTATATCATCAGTAAGCTCAAGCTTTAATAACGTTGTTTGCGTGCTATGGCCCCTCCGGAAACCGGACTGCATATGCGAAAACAAGGCAAAGAGAGAAAGAGAGAGAGAAAAAATCTACCCTGCCTATAGTACTGAGCATGAAATTGCTTTGATGTGGCTAAAGTATTTCTGAGGTGGTATAATGAGTAAGGAAAACATGCGAAGTTTTCAAGTAGTAGAAAGAAAAAAAGAGAAAGGTCTCTTAGACGATTGCACCGCACCTCTTTCTCTTTTTATCTCCTACCATTAGTACATTTTCCATAAAAAAAATTATAATCAATGTTAAAGAGAGCTACGCTGTTGCATAACAGTGGTTAAGGTAACGATTCTTGTATCTAAAAACTATGTAATATATCCTCACGTTGTTAAGGCTCAATCCTTACTCATTTAGTTAACAACTCTAAGGAACTAATATTCCACATCCGTATATTGAACTTTAAAACTGTGGCCTGATAATAGATACAATGTTGTAGCTGTGACATGTACAATAAGTTACTCATTCTACTATGATTAGTTGATTACACATGCTTAGCCATGCATGGGACATGTTTACGTTTTGTAAGGGTGGTTCTAGTCTACAATAAAATCGTAGCTCCAATAGTAGAACGTACGATGTTTCATGCGTGACACTACCCTTCAACCAAACACAGACGTTGGAGGTATGGCTACAGCTTTGCCCCACAGTTTTTCACTGCAGCAAAAAATAATTTTTTTTTGCACAGATAGTCTTTATGATACCCTCCCAAGGCGTTCACCAATCTGTGAACACTGGAACGATTGCCAAAATATACTGATCGTATGATCCGTCAGCACACCATTGCACTACCTGTTTTTGGAAATGACTACGATCACGTAAGCAGAGCATGGATCACCGGATCAAACCGATCAATTGGACGATCCACTTTTCTGTACACTAACCCACCCTCGATACTCGGGAAATTGGATAATTAGTGCAATACTATAACTTCCAGGGACCATTGGTTCTGGCAATGAGTAAAGTAGTAGAGGACCGAAAAAACAATAACCCGTTAGGAGGTATCACATGTAAGAATATACTTACTACAATTAGTTGAATATACATATAGCCATGCGTCGCACATATTCATGTCTTATAAGAGTAATTATAGTTCACGGTAAGGATGTGGTCCGACCAGTCGAACGTACGATATGTCATGCGTGGTGATGGCTCTCCACCAGACATAGACGACAAAGTCATAGTTACTGTTATGGCCAATAGTTTTTTTACAGCAACAGAAAATCAACTTTATTTTTTGCATGAATCGTCTTTCCATTAGCACTTCAGAGGTGCACATAGTTTCTTGAGCAAAGCATGAGTCACAAAAATAGACTTATTGGTTGCACGATTTGCTGCCACGCTATTGCGCTAACTCCCTAAGGCGCTTGCGATCACGATCGATAAAATGGTTGAGGGAATCTGTATGGTAGTAGTCTACTAAGACAATACGGAGGAATGCCAAACGCATTTAACAGTTTTATTTTTTTTGTGATTTGGTAGGTACGTTATAAGCATAGTTTGAGTTTGTTTGGTCTTCAGTTTTTTGAATCTTCAAAATTTATTCAAGTTATAATGTTCATCGTTATGAACAAGGTAAACATATTTTCAAAATATTACTGTTTTTTTTAATAATTTTTAATATCGTTCACATGTATAAAATAAAAACTTTTTATGTAATAAGGGGAACGTTTCAGATTCTAATAATGCAGTATGAAACGGTTACTCACTACTTAGTTCGTATCAAAAATGTATGCAGTGGTATGGATCTCTTTTTTATGCCAGACAATCCATTCTACTTTTGTTATCGTTTCTGTAAGTCAAGACTTTCTTTTTCTGTTTGGTTGTTAATCTTTAATTTAATAAATAATTTGCAAAACTTATCCCAAATCATCTATGCTACACCGACATGATTTGTATTATTCATTTACTACTTACTTTGTTTAATGTCAAAAAGTGCTAAACATATCTTGTATATTTTTTTACTACTTAAGAAGTCAAAGAATACAGTTATGAATATGTCTCTATGTTTATGTGTACACTCGTATTTGATGTCTTGCATCGTTTATTGTGAAAGCAAGTAGGTGATAAGAATTTGTTGTTATTTTCGTACTTTGAGTCACAGATGAAGTTACAATTAAAACAAAGCTTTTTACATATATGCTGACGCTAAAAATAAAACATTTGTTGCGACGTTTTTAGGAATGTGTTGACATAAGCTAATCGGTTATTAAAAGTGAACGTCTGCAGTGTAGTCTCCATGCTTTTGGCAATTCACGCACGGCGTAGCAGTGGTATACAGCATAGGACCAATCAGTTATCTTTGGCAAACCGTGCATTGCTCATGAAGTGATTTGCCTCTGCAGTAAAAGAACTATGGACCATAGCCGCAGTATGACTTATATATTATTATAGTACGCACTACTGGTCAAGCCATATGCTCGCTGTGGGCTTGAATCACTCTTACAAAATGCGAATGTGTACAACGCATGGTTATTTGAATTTAATGAACCGTGGTGATGTATGCTCTTAAATGTAGTAGCTGCTACCGGGCCATAGTTCTTTCAGCGTGCTCTTACTACGCGTCGTCTCTACCGTTTTACCCATAACTAAAAAATTTGCTCCCTGTTTGTGATATTATTGTGTTATTGATCAAATTTTCCAAGCATTAATAAAGATAAAATGCAATATTACTCTGCAAAAAAATTGGGTTATCAAATAATAAAGCTGAAGGTCTGCAATAGTGTCTCCGTGTAGCGTTTGTACAGATACAATCGCTTTTGGTGAACCAGTACAAAGAGGCAAATCGCGTGATCAATCAACTTGTTTTAACATTCCGCCTACCAGCCAAGTGGCCGCAAACATTTTTGGAGAGCTAGCGCATTATCTTGGCGGTGGTTCGTACACCCAGTTAGCTTATTTTGGCAATCGGTGCATTATTTACGAACCTATAAGTGTCTTCGAGAAGTTAGCAAAAAGACTAGACTGGTCGAATCACATCATTACCGTGCCCTAGAATCACTCCCCAAAAAGGTGAACATGTGCCACGCAAGGCTATACGTGCATTTGACAAATTGTAGTGGACTGAGTATGTTCTTATATGTGATACTTCCTACCAGATAATTATTTTTTCGGTTTTCTACTACTTTACTCATTGCTAGAACGTTTGGTCCCTGTACGTCATAGTATTTTATTGATCATCGGATTTTTCGAGTATCGAAGGCGAGCTAGTACACAGAAAAGCTGATAGTGCTATTGATCAGTTCGGTTCGGCGATCCATGCACTACTTACGTGACCGTAATCATTTCCAATAGAAAGCAGTAACGGGTCGTACGACCAATCAGTATATTTTGGAAATCTATGCATTGTTTACGGATCCGTGTACACCTTCGGAGAGTTATCATAAAGACTATCAGTGTGAAGAAAAATTGATTTGTCACTGCAGTAAAAAAATGTGGGTCATAGCTGTAGCTATATCTCTATTGTCTGTGTTTGTTTGGTTGAAGGATAGTGCCACACATGAAACTTTGAACGTTCTACTATTGGAGCTACGTCTTCACTGTGAACTAGAAATAATCTTACAAAACGTCAACATGTCCCACACATTGCTAAGTGTGTATGATTAACGAATCATAGTGGAATGAGTTTGTTACTACACATGTAACATTTATCACATTATAGCTTTTATCAGGTCACAGTTTTTTAATTTGAAATACAAACATGGAAAATTAGTTCAATAGAGTTATGAACCAGATGAGTAAAGACTGAGCCTTAGCCTCGTATTACATTGTTTTTGAGGTACAAGAATCGTTACCTTTACCACTGTTATGCGACAGCATAGCTTTCTTCTTCATTAATTATAATGGGATTTATGGTGTGTATACCAATGGTAGTGGATAAAGAGAAAGAGAGTGGTGAGGTAAAACTGTGTAGGAGACATCTTTTTCTTTCTCTCTCTACTATTTGAAGATTTTGCATGCTTTTTCTACTTGTCATATCACATCAGCAATACTTTGGCCACATTAAAGTAAGCTCATGCTTAGTACTCCAGGAAGGGTGACTTCTCTTTTCTCTCTCTCTCTCTCTCTCTCTCTCTCTCTTTCCCTCTCTATCTCTGCATGTAGTGTTTGTTAATTTTGTACCAATCTTATGTATATCTTATAAATGTCAGTAGCATAAGGTGTTTTCGTTGGGCGATTTGTTGCATTATTATACTACATGCTATTCGTTTCATTTCATACGGTATTTAAGTACCTACATCGTTTATTTGGTGTTACTGTTTTCGGTTAAACTTGCTGACCAATATTTTACTCTTAGTTTTATTGTAGTTAGTCTGTTCTGTTTTTAGTATTGGTTTTTAGTTCAGGGTTTTAGTTATACTATTGGATAATCTGGAGAGTTGCCACTGCGTGGATCATTGCAGCCTCAGGTGGGGATGCATGCGTGGTTAATTGATAGTGTTTCTGGCGTAGGCATGGTTGATTCTGATCAGGTGGACCAGGATCTTGTTGTGTCTTCTGTGGCTAAATTGAGCTTATTAGTGGAAAATGTAAGTACTGATACCAACTCCACTGTGGGGATAATCAAAACATGGAGTCATTTACTCTACTGGCTCGACTTTCAGGCCCCCAGACAGAGAGTATTTGGGTGCAGACGGGCTTTTTTTTGGTTAGGGTACCTTTACGCCGTTTGACCAGCTTGCTGTGCTCTACAAAGCCTTTACAAAGACTAAGGCTGACACTGATAGACGGTTGAAACGTGTGGAGATCCAAGTGAGTGCAAACTCTGAGAAATCGAGTCAATTGCATTGTAAGAATACTTAGCTAAAAGTCACAGCACATAGTGGAGGCTCAAAAGGATCCTGCGCCTTGTTAGCTCAAAGTCGTTTGTGCACCATCATGCTATTCACTCGATTTACGTTATTTTTTTAAGTTATACTTCTATAGGCGCGTTATGCGTGAGAGTCAATCAATGAATCTTTGCCTCTTTGCTACTTGAACAGGCGTGTGTGCGTATATTCCCGAGTTCTGGTGCATAGGTGCTTCCGTAAGAGCTATTTGGAATAGCTAAGGTCAAGGAGAAAGGTCCAAGGCTTTGAATAGCTAGACCTAACGTGACTCTTCTTTCATTTTTAATCTAATAAACTGCCTTATTTAAGCTCGTTGTGGTTATTTTATTAGCACCCCAAGGCTGATATCGTATCAAAAATACAAGGCAAGAAGATTATGTGCGTTGAACAAGTTTATTTATTACAATTTTGTTTTTATTAAAAACTTATTTAAATAAAATACGATGCTAATTTTTTTCAAGTTTATTAGCAGATCAAAAAAAAAAAAACTAGTAAAGGTGAAACGATTGATTGTGTTGAGTGCGTGTATTCAGCGAAGCTCTTTCACTATTTATATTATACCAAGAAAAACTTTGAAATTTTTTTATTAAAAGATTAATATTATATGAGACATTTAAATATGAACAAAACAGGAGAATAACGGAAGATTAGTGCGTTTATTTAGCACAACTCATACACTTTTAATAAGTAAGTAAAAAACGATAGCATTCTCATTGCTTACAAATTTTATAACCTAACAAAAAAATTAATAGAGATGACAAAATTACGCACCTCGAGGGTGTTGTTATAGCACAAGTCTTATACTTTTTATATTTAAGAAAAAAAATTTTTTCACCCCTTTTACTTTAAAAAAAAGGATATTAATATTTTAAAAACCCTATTGCCTAATAAAAAAAAAATTCAAGAGTGCAAAAAAAGCTGACGCATTTGGAGCAATTCTTTAACTTTTGACATTTAATTATGTAAGAACTTGATTAAAATTTTTTCTAAACATTAGTATTATTATATAGTTTAAAAAAGAATAAAGTAAGAAGATTGCGTGCATCAAGCCTATTTATTCAGAGCGAATCTTTTACTTAAAAAACCATTTCGATTTAAATTTCTTTTAAACTTTATCTCATGACCAAAAAAATTAATTTAAAAAGGAGTAAAAAACGTGTGTCAGGTGTGTTTATTTGGCCCAGCTTTTTGACACTTTAAATTTCACTGAGGAGGGATTTTGATCAAATTTTTTCCAATACATTAGTAATAAATTAGAAATTGAAAAAAAAACCAAGACAAGATTACTACACGCATTGTGCGCGTTAATTTAATTTTTTTTTATTTCAAAAACTCAATCTTCGACAATAGGGCTCACATTTTTGGGAAAAGTGTATCACCTGATCAAAAAATGTAAATAATGACAGTAAAAAGATAACGTGCGTCTAGTGTCTTCTATCGCATTTTACATTTCATCAAGAAATTTGCATTTCTCTTTTTTTTGAAAACTCAAGTTGGAAGGATAGGTTTCTAATATTATTGCAACTCTATCACCTAATAAGGAAAAAAAAGTCGAGGATGTTTGAAGGTCTCGCGTGTTTTGCATCATTATTTAACGCAACTATTTTACTTTTAACGTGTATTTATGTAAATATAAGATTCAAATTGTTATCGAAACATAAGCAGAAATTGAAAACAAAGCAAGGAAAGAAAATTACACTCATAGCAAGTGTTTATGAGGCATAATTTTATTAATTTAAAAAACTTACTTGATAAGGATACAGTTTAAATTTTTTTCAAACTATATTACATAGTCAGAAAAAATGAGTAATGGCAAGAATATTGTGCGAGTTGAGTGCGTGCATTCAGTGCAGCTTAATTACTTTTACAATTTCACTATAAAAGAATTTAATTTAAAAAAAATTTTTTTTTTATTGGTAATATATTAGAATTTAAAGAAAAAAGCATCAGAATAACGCACACTGATCGTATTTATTTAGGTCAGTTCCATAAACTCTAAAAACTCACTATAAAAGGACCAATTCGAATATTTGTAAGACTTTATTATCTGACGAAAAAAATTAAGTAGAAAACGTAAAGAGTTAACGTGCGTCTAGAACGATGATATAGCACAGCGCTTATGCTGTTTAAATTTTAGTGAGTAAGGATTCATAACTAACTCACTTCTAATAACTTACGTTTAAAGGAAAGGATTTAAATTAAAGTAAGCTCATGCTTAGTACTCCAGGAAGGGTGACTTCTCTTTTCTCTCTCTCTCTCTCTCTCTCTCTCTCTTTCCCTCTCTATCTCTGCATGTAGTGTTTGTTAATTTTGTACCAATCTTATGTATATCTTATAAATGTCAGTAGCATAAGGTGNTATAGCACAGCGCTTATGCTGTTTAAATTTTAGTGAGTAAGGATTCATAACTAACTCACTTCTAATAACTTACGTTTAAAGGAAAGGATTTAAATATTTTAAAATTTTAACGCCTTATTAAAAATAAATCCAAGATCGTGAATAGACCTCATGCATTTAAAGCGTTTATTTAGCGATACTCTTTAATTTTTATTATTTTATTATGTAAAGATTGGATTAAAATTTCTTGTAATTATAAGTACTATACTAAAAATGTAAAAAAAATAAGGCATTAGGGTTATGCCCGTTGAGCACATTTATTAGCGTAACTCTTTTTTAAACCTTATTATCTGACCAACAAAGTCAATTACAGAAAGCGAGAAGAAAACGCACGTCAAGTTTGCATATTTAGCTATCAGCTTTACTCTTTAAACTCAGCTAAGAGGGGATTTAGCTCAAATTTTTTCCAATAAAGTAATAATATAACAGAAATTTAAAAAAAACCAGGTGAAAGTATTACACGTGTTGCAGTCATTTATTTAGGGCTAAATTTTAATAAATTACTTTTAAACGATATTATTTTAATTTTTTTTTTTAACTCTAGCACCTAGAAAAATTGTTTATTTAGGAATGGCTAGGAGATAACGCTGGTCAAGTGCGTTTATACAGTACAGCTCTTTACAAGAAAAATTTATTTCTCTTACTTAAACTCACTTACTTTAAAAGGATAGGATTGAAGTATTTTAAAAACTCTGTTGCCCTATAAGAGAAAAAATTTAAGAATGTGGGACGGTTTTAAGTGTTTAGTACGTTTATTCAGGGCAACTTTGAATTTTTGACATTCAATTATGTAAGGATAAGATTATAAGTTTTTTTTAAACATAAGAACCACATTGAAAATTTAAAAATAACAAGTCAGGAAGACCATGTGCATTGGACGCATTTACGTAGCGCAACTGTGTTTGTATTAAAAACTTACTTGAAAAAAATGGAATTGAAGTTTTTTTGAAACTTTATCTCATGCTCGAAAAAAAATGAGTCAAAGCGTGATGATTACTCTTATCAAGTGTATGCATCTTGTAAGGCTTTGTAACATTTGTAATTTTACCATAAGAAAATGTGATTTTAATTAATTTTTTAATTATTGGTATTATATCAGTTATTAAAAAAAACAAGGTAAAAGAACCATGTGCGTTGGACGCATTCATTTAGCACAACTACATAACTCTTAAAATATTACTATAAAAGGATAGCATTTAAATTTCTTTAAATTTTTCTAATTAACTTAAAAAAATTCATTAGATAAGGCAAAAACTTTACGTTAATCTATGGCGTTGATAGAGTGATGTTCTTAAACTGCTTTAATTTTGCTACGAAATGATTTGCAACTCTTTTACTTCTAAAACCTTACTGTAAACGAATAGAATTAAAATACTTTTAAAACTTTATGACCTATTAAAAAAAATTCAAGAATTGTTGTTCTTAAATTATGTAAGGACTGAATTTGAATTTTTTTTCACACATTAGTGACATATTTAAAATATAACAAAAACATGGCAAGAATTTAATGTGCGTTAATTAGGTGTATTTAGTGCTACTTTCTTACTTTTCTCATGTGACAAAAAAAGGATTTGATTAAAAAATTTTCTTTTGAACATTGGCATCACATCAAAAATTTGAAAAACATAAGGTAGATAGATTGCACATGCCTAGCTAATTCAGCATTACTTTATTACTTTTTAAAACTTACCCCAAAAAAATAGAATTTGAATTTTATTTAAACTTTATTACACCTGACCAAAAAAATCAATAAGACAGTGCAGCTGTTTGTCTCTTTAAATTTGACTTAGAAAGGATTTAATTCAAACTTTTTTTTTTTAAATTGGTATCATGTCATGAACTTGAATAACCAGTGGACAGTAAGTGCTAAAATATCTAAGTAGGAAGTTATACTTTTATGAAATAATGTGACAGACAAACTTAATTATAAATATACGTATACCTTCTTTAAAATGATATTGAGTACTAAATTGGTAAAAATAATCGTTGGAATGAGTATATCTACATAACTTGGGTGTGTTTGCAATAAACATTGTAATATTTAATAAAAGAACGAATGCAAGAAGAATATTACGGCGCAAAATAACATAAACAATATACAGGCTGGCCAGCACAAGACTGTCCGTTTTCATCAAATCTTTTGATGATTTCAAAATAACTTCCTACTGCCACGATGATTGCACCTCTAACGTCACGCTCACATCTGTCACATACGCTCACACACTTATTTTTACTCCATATAGAATACCCAAAATATTATTTTATCGAAAAAATTAAGTAAAACCATCCTAAAGTACCACTTTCTTCAATAGGATAATATTTTATGCCAGTTAATGTTCCTTCAGGACGTTCATCGTACATAGATCTTTTTGACCGATATTATTCACGTTAAACGTAAATTTGGAATAATATAAGAAATCCAAAAAAAACTGCAGACCACTTAACTGTACCCTTTTTAACATATTTAATTTTAAAAAATCTCAATTTAACATGTTGCCTTATAAAAAAACTCGTAAAATTGCATTTTTATAATGTGTAGGAATCTCCCAATTTTTTCGGTATATAAGATTATTACTTTTAGATAACCCTATTTAATTTCAAAATTGATTCACAAGTTGGTTTTTGAATGAATTTAGAAAGAGTTAATCAAGTATGCGTAAAAGCGAGTATGTAAGTACATCCACATGAGAAAAACAATTGCCAGCGTGCTGCATCTGTTTGTGCTCCTCTCACCTCTCTGAACTTCTCCCCAGCTAACTATGTGATGAACGTTCTTTAGTCAATAAATCATCTTAATCTTAAAAAATTGGTGATGCAATTAATAAAAAGATTATTGTATTAAGAAAGTACAAGAAATTTTTTTTTATTTTAGAAAATTTTTAATAAATTGAAAAAAATTGTTAAAACAATTGTTCACTTATTGTAAAAGTAAAGAATTAGTAAAAAGTAAGAAAGTATTTATTAATGCGTAAGAGGGCTGCTCTGATGAAGTATGCTTATTTCTAAGTTTTTGAAGAAAACGTTCAACTAAAAAAATTAGTTAATTAAATACATCATTTTTAAATGTAATTAATAATTAAATTGAATTAATTAATATACAGTAAATAAGGATTTACTTTAAAAATAAGTCACTAAACACACCGTAACATGAAGTAATCAATTTTTTCATACAGGAACCACTCGTAGCAGAGTGGGGGGCCTCAGTTAACGTGCATAAGCTTGGAGGTTTAAATTTCTTTAGAAATTGTTTTTGTTTTTTTTTCTTCTTTCTTAATGAATTTAAAAAAAGTTAGATAATTTAGAGTCAAAGCATTACTTGCTTTGATAACTCTGCTACTTGTTTTGCTACTACTTTGCGTATGTATTAACGTACCGTGTGATTGATAATTTCTCATTTAGATAAAGAGTAAAAAAATGTAATTTTTTTTCACGTATTAAGCACGGGCGTTTTAAGCAGGGCTATGGAGTGGAATTCAACAGTAGAAAAATAATGAATTCATGGTTGAACAGCATCAGCTCAAAGGATATCAGTTTTTTTGTTATGTAAAAGAGACATCGAGATAACATGCGTGTTCTTTGATTACATTTTGTCTACCTCCCCAGTTTTATTTAGCGAGTACAATGAAATTAGGATTTCTTTTTTCTCATTCTTAAAAATTTAAGATGGATAAAATTTGATGTGGACACTGGTTTTTGTTGTTACATATTGTGTCGCATCTTTTAATAGGTAGGTACAAAACTCGAGACCTATGAATAATTTTATTTTGAATGTACCAAAATCATCTTGGTTTCATGCACATTTTTTAGTATTTTTACATAAGGATGTGTTTTTCATTTTTCCCATAACTCTTTTTTAAGGCTTTGAACTAGCAGTATATTATTTATTACTCTGGTGCATTAAAAAAAGGTTTTATTTTATTACTTCCTTAAAAAGTCTTTGTCCTTGCCTTGGGTCAAATAGTTTTTACTACATCTTGAACTGCGTCTTATCTTTACAACAATTGTTTAAAGTGACCTCCATTTTTTGATAAGCAAATTGGCTCTCTAAACAATATTGTTGTCAGACTTTTGAGCCATTCCTTCCTCTCATAACTCATCTAATAACCGAAATATTCTCTGTCTGTAGTTCTCAGCGTCAATCATTGCAATTATGTGAATCGTTTTTTTGATGCAGCCTCACAGAAAATAGTCCGATGGGCTTAGATCATGTGTACGTGCTGGACACGCTATCAGATCTTCCCGACGTATCCACCGGTATCCGATCATTCTTCTAGCTCATTTCTCCCGGACGGACATTTTTCCGGCATATACTAATTCCGAATTTTTTTTTCCGGATCAATTTTTCGGACACCTACTTTTCTGGTATATTTTCGTCTGGCACTTATTTTTTCGACATATATTTCCGTCACAAAAAATTATTCCTACGCAGCTATGAATTCCGAAATTATAAGTGATTAACTTATCACAAACGGCTTTATTTACCATTACAATAAAAAAGATGGTAAGAAACGTTAGTGGGAATGTACGAGGCTACGCTTAGGAAAAGAGTGTAAAGCTAGAGCCGTTACAAACGATCCTTGTCCGGGAGAAGAACTTATAATTTTTAGAGGTGTTAAGGAATCTTCTTATTGGCACCCACCTGTCAAAAAGCTCTGCGTGGTTCATGAACAGAACCTTTAAAGCAGGTTATTTAAATTTTGCTCCAAATTCCATTAAATAAGTACACAGCTTAACTGTTCAATTGAATACCCATTACCGATCGCGCCTAATATATCTACCCAAGTATTTACAGTACTAAGTACTGTTAAACGCAGGTACCCCGGAAGCACGGATACTGTTACATTACCTTTTGTGTATCCATTACTTTCATCGAAACACACATCTTAATATACTGCAGTTCTCCGAGCAATGAAGTCAAGCGCCGATGAGCTTGGGATTCAAGATTTTGTTCCAAATAGAATACTTTGCGATTTTGAATTATCAATCATCCATGCTGCAACGGAAATCCATCTAGATGCTCAAATAAGTTACTGCTTTTTTCATTTAGTGCAGTCTCTGTACTGCAAAATTCAAGATGCTGGCTTACAACAGTCATACTCCAATTTCACGAATGAGTCAAGTCGCTTACAAATTTATATGATTCTGGCAACGGCATTTCTGCCTGTCAATGATGTGAGCCACATCTATGATCTTTTGCTTGACGAGGTTACAGATTTGCTTCAACCTATACTCAAATATTTTGGCTCCTCGTACGTCATTAGTAAGTCAAGAAAAGGCCATCGTAAAGCAGTTCCTCCTAGATACCTTCCTCGGCTTTGAAATCAACACGAAGCAGTACTTGACGGAACTCACAAAACAAAAAAAATTAATGAAGGGTAGCACAATTGGTTCCATATTGTTGTGGAAAAGAATCACTCCGATTCGTACAGCTGTCTGACCTGGGTCTAAAAAGAATAAGCCGATACCGTGATAATGGTTACAGAACTCAGCTTGGGTCACAACGTTAAAGTAGCGCTAAAAGCTAAATGGGTACATAATCAAAACAGACTACAAAATATTATCTTGAGCTATGACAACTACGAAGAAAAAGAGATGAATTTTTTATGAGTAATTGCCTACAACGCTAATTTTTAAGTAAAACTATAACAAATTTAAACAAAATAAAAATAAAAATAAATTGTTTATTATTTTTTTCGAAACGTCAACTTTTCAGAAAAATTAACTGCTGGAAAATTGTCGTTCAGAAGTATTAGATGCTGGAGAAATTTATATCCAGAAAAATGACCGTGATTCGTATCCACCTGCCTGAAAAGGTTTCGTCAAGATGTCTTTTAAAATTAGCTTTAAAATGGACCAGGGCTCTACCATATTGGTAAATGAGTCTTAGAGCGTAGACCCATGGTATGAAATAGAACCTTGCAATATACTGTCAGCAATAGGAACAACCAATCAGAGCTTGTGGACGTTCAAACTATTGCGGATGATCGAGCTAATGCGGATTGTGGACGTTTTTATTTCTTTCGTATGCCTACACTGCCAGAAAAGCATTCTTTAGGTTTACTGTATACAATTATCAGAAAGCTTCAAGGTTATACATAAAGTAATAAATAAAGTGAAATGAGTAAACCATCTAATGAAAATGCAGCATTATGTAAAAGCATAAGTTGTGTTTATTCTTCTTGCCTAAAATTTTGATCACGCATTTTTTGAGTAGTTAACTTAAGTTGATATTTCAGTATTACAAATGCAAGCACTATTATTAAATGCCTCCCAAAGAAAATCTTTATCTATTGAATCACGATTGTTTTAAGAACCTTAACAGCAACAAAGAATCTCTTTTTACTAATGAGCAGGACGATGTATTCTGACGTAAGTTGACAAAGTCTTCTACTAAATCCTTATCATCGTGTAACCTTGAAGTAAAGCTTATACTGAGATTTATTTTAAGGTGAATTAAGCACTACAAGTGAGCAGTGTATTACAGATATGGATTCCATAGCATCTGCGAATAAGAATGAAGTCAAAACTTCCGAGCCCCAGAAAATACCATCAAAAAAAGGACGAAATAAGGTAGACAGCAGATGGATGGAGCTCGATAAAGTACTCATTAACTCAGTGCTAGAACACAGCATGTTTGTAAGACTATGGTATATCCTTGGATCTTGAAAGTTCTCTGGCTGTTTAAAAGGCTTGGTTTGCTGTGAAGAAAGATTTAAATAGTACTTTTTTGAATTATTAATGAAGTAAAAACCTTCTGACTTTTATGATACATAGTATTGATAGTGCAATATCTTTTAGATACCTTTGAAGACAAAGACATAAAAAGCGTTGGAGGAATCTTAGAGACTCTTATTTTTGAGCTAGAAAAAAACTCACATACTAAGTAGATCTAGTGCTATTCAGTCTAAGAAATCAATTTACTTTTGTTGTAACAAATAAATGCAGTTTTTGAATATTTTATTGGCACAAATAAAACAGTTTTCAATTTCTACTTACATAATACAATATTTTGCTTTTCGTAGAAGAAATGTTTTGTTTGGATGGCTTGAGTACTATTTATTATTACAAAACTTTCAACACAGAAAATGATGGTACGTTGTATCTGAATGGTTCCATATTAGACACATCAGACGTGTACAGTCGTGATTTGTGCAGTGTCACTGAAAAATCATAAAAACAAAGTACTACGGCTTTGTGTTAATGTAGTTCCGAACATCATATTTTCTCTTAGATGTACGTAACAATTCAAATATTTATGTATTGCATATAAAAGGATGCGTATGATAGATTAGGTATCCTCCAACAAGCTAATAAATATTTTATCTTAAAGCACAAAATTAATCGATCCTGGCAAGAACATTTTACTCTAACTAGGAAATGCAAGTGGCTTCCGTACAATATAAGTGGCTTCCGTACAAAGACAGAATGTTTCTGGAGCATAAGCTTATTGGCGGTAATTTGGAAGCTTAAGGGAAAGTTGTTGTTTCAAATAACTTATAATTTGAAACTGTAAAATGAAGCTTTTTTTTTCAAGATAAAATTATGTTACTTATGATACATAAAATGAGTTTGCTCTCAATAATAAAGTATTTGAATTTTTAAATTTTTTAATGAAATTCTTTGCTTATAAAATTACGATTGCAACAATTTATTTTTTGTTTTATAAATTAGTACAGCTTCTTTTTCATCGCCATTTCACGGATCTTTTGTTGTTAATGTACTCTGTGAATCTCTTTTTGTATTCAGAAGGCAGGGTACAATGTAAATGGGCTACTTTCTGGTGAATGGCGTTACAGCTGCTTAATCCTGGAGTACCCAATTCCGTGTCTGATTCACAATGATATCTTCTCTCTCGTTGAGTTTTTTGGAGTTCTTTGGTAACAATGAAGTTATAAAGACACTCTGTAGCTAAAACTATCATCTCCACATGAAGTGCAGAATTTATCGGCCTCTAGAAAATTCTGCATCAAGTGGCATAGAGACCGAAAATACCTTCAACAACCCTCTTAGCCCTACTAAACGAATAGTTAAAAACTTTCCTTTGAAGATTAAACTTGGCTGACGTCGGGGATGGTTGCGTCAAGTATAGTAGATAGGGGACATGCTTCATCTGCTACAAAAACGACTGGAAGTTGATATGAGCTCACCAATGAAGGATGTCATACATTCAGAATTCCCAGTTACAACTGTTTTTTGATTTCACTACTGTCAAATATTTCAGTATCATTAGATCGTCAGCACCTACGTTAATCATAATGAAACGGCCATGTGCATCTAATACTACAGTGAGGTTGATACTGTGCTTTTTTTTTGTTATTAAAAAATTTTGAGTCACTTTTAAGATAAATCAGCAATTGTATTATAAACTTATTTTGGCTCACTTTTTTTAATAATAATTAATAACATCATGTCACAGTACCTGTACCATAACGTACTTCCCATCACTGTGATCGTCAAAGTTCGCTGTAATCCTATGGCACGAAAAACCGATACGTAACTCATTAAGGCCCGTGAGTGTGAATGAAAAAGGGATACCTTGAATCCTTCACTCACACTCATGGCTATAAATTAGTTTTATATAATATGTATATGATATAATTATTTGAGGTATAATACATATAAATTAAGTAACTGAGATGAAAGATTTGTAAATATAGTAGAATATAAGAAATCTCATAAGAAACTCTTGACGTAAAGTGTATCTAGAGCATGTCAGTCAGTTACACTCAGCTGATTAGAGCTCTTGCTACATACAATGACTCAGTGATGATGGTATGACTAATTGCCTTACGTATATAAAATATACCAATAAATCACAACTTAATACAAAATTTATAAGATGTAATAATGTCTTTCTTTATTTCATTCTAATGGAATTCTCGTGGAAAATAAAAATTTTTAAATAAATCCTTTTTACGTAAAATTTCGTGAGTCGAAAAGCTGTGCCTAATACGCTCACCTAATGTGCAAAATTTTGTTGCCTTTACTTACGTTTTTTTTTTCAACAGGTAATAAATATTTAAAAGAAATTTTAATTCATCCTCCTAGTGTAAGTTTTTTAAAGTTATACAGTTGTGTTAGTACTAAGCGCTCAACGTTTATACTTTTCTTGTCTTGATATCTTTACCTTTCAGATGTGATACTTATACGTAAAAAGAATTGAAACCAATATTAGTAAATAATTTATGTTAAAAGTTAACAAGTTGCGCTGAAGAAACACGCTTAACCTGTGAGACTTATCAAGAGTCTTTAATTTTTTTTTTTACACAGTCTGTCAGCTATTATTTAATTGATTACTTTTATACATTTATAATGAACATAAGTATGAGTAAATAGGAAATATTAGTTATAACAATTTATTGATTACTGCAAATTTCCTATATTAGTGACCCTGACATGGAGCAAACCATAAAAAAGAGATGCTACGTGACGTGAATGACGTGAATGACGTGAATTCGTCGTCTTACGTGAACAAAACGAGCAGATTTTTCGGCAGATTGAGAAATTTCGCTGGAATGCAGAACAAAAATAACAACAACAGCAACAATCACGGTAAAATCAAGGTCTGGCCACTAATGTTGCTGATTTTCACCCTTCGGTTCACAGAGTTGCTGTGAGATTGCCACCTTGTTGTCAGACAAATCCAGCTTATGGTTTGCGCCAGCTGATTCTCAGTTTATAATTTGTGAAATCACAAATGAGGTAAGGAATTTTTATTACGTGGTTTCGCAGTTAGACGCACGTGATGCAGTAGAAATTGAGGATGTCACGACCAATACTTCTCAATTAAATCCATACACATTTTTGCGCATTAATTAATTGAACCTCTATCTGTGTCTGGGGAACAACGTTTTCGTCAACTTATCAGCGAGGAAGAGCTTGGTAATCACAAACGATCGCAGTTTGTTTTCTTGCTGGTGCAACTGTCGTGCAGGACAACTTTTTGAGACAGCTTTCGCTCCAACGTCTCTTGTTAAATACCCATGCTATCTTAGTGACGCAGTCAGAAGTAGAACTTGATAAATTTGTGAAGTTTGCTAATAAAATCGTTGAAGTTTCACCAATTACACCAACTTTTGCTGTCAACGCATCATTTAAAAATGAAGGTACCAAAATAACTTGGTAAATGTGATTGCTGATTTACAGAAGCAAGTCGCTGAGTTATCAACTGATCAATCATGTTCTCGCAGTCTTAACAGAAATTTTTGACAAAGGTATCAGTCATGTATAAAAGCAGACTTGCAGCAAAGAAGTAATGGTTTGTTTTCGTATCATGCAAACTTTGAGCAGAAAGCTAAAAAATGAATTCTTCTGTGCGATTTTTCGGGCCGCGATCAAAGCAGTCCATAAGGGCGGTATCCTACTGCGGTTCATCTGGTAGCCGTATTTTTGTAGTTGATGAAAATTCAAAACAAAGACTTTTTATTGATACTATTTTAGATATTATGCTGATTTCCTTGTAGTTTACTACGAGAACGTCGTGCTCTGGTTAATTATGATGTTTGCACCGCAAATGGAAGCAAAATCAAAACATACGGTTTTCTAAGCTTAAATCTCAACTTAACATAGTTTCTTAACGTAGGACTCTAACATTGTTTTTTGTGCGGATTTATCATTGCTGATGTGGATCTACCAATTATTGGATCAGATTTTTTTAGCACACTACTACCTTTTACCTGATATATACCTATCATCCAAAATGCATAGTCAATGTTTACACTGGAATTCAAGCTCAAGGTTCATTTCAACCCTCTACGCTGAGTAGCGTAAAAGCAGTTCAAGATTATTCGTTTTTTTCGGATCTCATTTCTCAGTTTTCTGATATTATGCGTCCACTTGGGTTACCACAGAAATAAAGTATGAAACGGTTCATTGTATTTGCACAACTCTTGGACTACCAGTTACAATCAAAGTGCGCCGCTTAGGCCCTGAAAAGTTAAACATTGCTCGTAAAAAATTCAACGACATGTTGCAAGCTGGTGCAACTTAACCATCCGAAAGACCTTTGTCATCGCTTTTGCATCTAGCACTAGAGAGAGATTTGACTTGGCGTTCTTGTGGAGATTGTCGCACGTTAAATGCTCGAACTATTCCAAATCGTTATCCCGTTCGCCACATTCGAGATGTTACTTACTTCATCGATGGCTGTACATAATTTTCAAACATCGGTCTTGTAAAAGCCTATCAACAAATTCCATTCGCTGAAGAAGATATTTATAAGATAGATATAATTACATCATTAAACTTTTTTGAATTTTCGTTCATGACGTTTGGTCTTCGAAACACTGGTCAAACCTTTAAAAAATTTACGGGTAAAGTTTAACATAAATTGGATTTTTGTTTTGTGTACATGTATGATATTCACGTTTTCTCTCGTTCAAAAATATAGAATAACCGACACCTTAAAACTATGTTCGAATGATTTGCAAAATACAGAGTGGTATTAAATAGAAGTTTAATTTTGGAGTCTCTGAAGTTTTGTAGATTATACTATACCTTCTGCTGGTATCTGAACGCCTGAGGAGCGGGCTCCAGCAGTCAAGGACTATCTGTAGCCAAAAATAGCTCAAGACCTTCGCTGTTTTTAGGACTGTTAAATTTTTACCACAAATTTGTACCTCATGCCTTTAGTACAAAGCTCCACTGCATCATGCAGTTGGCAAACTAATTTTAAAACGTTCTCAACTAACCACTTGGACGTATGAATTGAAAAAAGCTTTTAAAAGCTACAAAAATTTCATAACTACTGCTTGACTTATCGTGCATCCTTTGATTAACTCACCTTTTGTTTTATTTACAGATGCTTTGAATCATTCTGTTGGTACTTATTGACAATAGCTTATTATTAACGTTGGGCAATTCATTGTATTCTTTTGTAAGAAGAGGTCGTTGAAAAGAAGTTCTTAGCCTGCTTATAATCGTGAACTTCTAGTAGTTTATGTTGCAATTCAGCATTTCGATATTTCTTAGAATTACATTCTTTTACAATTTATACAGATCACAAGCCGTATATTCACATAGTTTACGACATGTTTGTTTAAAAGCACCATGTCAATTAAACAGTTATAGAGTAGTAATCAAACAAGAATTACACGCATGTTTTTTGTTGTATTGGAATTTATTTTTTATTTACATCATAATGGCGATATTAATTGCTTCTCAATAACCATCAAAAAAAAATAGTTTTTGAGAAAAACGAAATAATTGACTTAAAAGTTACAAACTTTTATATGAAATGTAACAATATTTAAAGATTAAATAAAATTATAAGCTGTAACACTGTTTTTTCACCTAAAAGCAAAAAGAGGTGACAATGCAGCACTGCCAAATCACGATCATGTACGTCACCTTAGTCCCTCTCCCGTTTTACAAAGAAAACTATTAAATTACCACTAATAAATAACCTTAACTACTCTTTTATTTAATCATTTACACTAATACACGGTATGCCTTTACTCAATACACAATACAAAGCTTTACATCGTCCTCTGGACTGCCGTGCAGTGACTCTACCTTGCACCATGCCAGCCGCGAGCGCAGGTCCATCACGTCCTGCTCATCCTGGCCCAGGAGGGGCTTCCGATTGTCCTAGACCCATACTACTATGCATACATTCACACTCCGTTCCCAATCTCACACACTACTATACTCTCTTTCTCTCTCTGTTCGACGATGCTTCTCTCCCTTAACTCTGCTATCTACCCCAGTGCACCCAAAAGTGGCATCCAAAATAGCGTGAAATTCAAATTGGCTATATAAAGCAAAATGTAAAAACCCACATCACTCAACAAAATTTCTTACATTAAAAATAAATAAACCCTAAGCTATGAAACCTAATAACCCAACGCTATTCAACCCAGCAACGCAGAACGCCTACTGGCCACTTTCAAATTTAATGCTTTGAATAATAACAAAAGCGTTAATCACCACACAACCTAGCACGCTTACTGGCCACTTTGTTTATTAATTAAATGAATAAAATAACACAAGCACCAATCACCATTTAACCTGGGGCGCTTACTGTCCACTTTGTTTATTTATTAAATAAATAAAAACCACTAGCGCTAATCACCACACAACCTGAGGCACTTATTAGTCGCTTTGTTAATTAATATAATAAATGAAATAACACAAGCGCCAATCACCGCACAACCCGAAGCGCTTACTACCTTTGAATTCGTAATATTAATCAAAAAAGCGAACAGTTAGTGCCCCGGGTTGTGTGGTAATTAGCACTTGTGTTATTTCATTTATTATATTGATTAACAAAGCGATCAGTAAGTGCCCTGGGTTATATGGTGATGGGCACTTGTGTTATTTTATTCATTTAATTAATAAACAAAGCGGCCAGTAAGTGCGCCGGGTTAGATGGTAATCAGCGCTTGTGTTATTTTATTTATTATATTCAAAAACGAAGCGGCCAGTAAGAGCGCCGGGTTAGATGGTAATCAGCGCTTGTGTTATTTTATTTATTATATTAAAAAACAAAGTGGCCAGTAAGAGCCCCAGGTTAAATGGTGATTGGCGCTTGTGTTATTTTATTCATTTGATTAATAAAGAAAGTGGCCAGTAAGCGCCCCGGGTTTGTGGTGATTGGCGCTTGTCTTTTTTTATTTATTTAATCAATAAACAAAGCGGCTAGTAAGCGTACTAGGTTGTGTGGTGATTAACGCTTTTGTTATTATTTAAAGCATTAAATTATAAAGTGGCCAGTAGGCGTTCTGCGTTTCTGGGTTAAATAGCGTTGGGTTATTGTGTTTAATAGCTTGGGGTTTATTTATTTATTATGTTAGGAATTTCGTTGAGTTATGTAGGTTGTTGCGTTTTGCTTGATATAGCCAATTTGAATTTCACGCTACTTTGGATGCCACTTTCACGCGCACTGATCTACTCTCACACACGACAAAACGCGCAAACAATGGTGGCACTTCTTAGCATGCACCTCGTGGTCTCTCGTACACTTTGTCTCGTCAACCCACACATTTCTTTCTTTCTCTCACTCTTTCTCTTTCTCACTGTCTTTGCTATACTCTCTCTTTCTCTCTCTCTTTGTCTCTCTAGCCTCACCTCCTGGTCAAACGTCCGCAAGTCCAACCCAGTGCGATGCCGTCCGGGGTCCTTAAGTGGGTCGTTCGTCCTACTGCTTTACTCTTTCTCTTATTTCTCTCTCGAACACTCTTCTTCTTGTCTTAGTGGCTTCCATAGTCCTTGACCTGGAGACCTCGTCGTCCTAGGAGAACACAGCAGCTGCTAGACTTCTGCTTATAAACCTCTCTTCTCTCAACACTCTACTTGAAAACTCTCTCTGTCTCTCTCTCTCTCTCTCTCTCTCTCTCTCTCTCTCTCTCTCTCTCTCTCTCAAGTCTAGACACGAAAACCCACACAAATCACTGAAGCTCTCGCTGCTCGCACTTAAGCGTACAGCTCGTGGCTCTCCTCCAGACTGACTCGCGATCTCTCGATTGGGCAATGGCCACCGCTGCTGCTGCTGCCACGTATCTCTCCTCGCAGTCACTCTCTACATAGCAGCTGCTGTGTGTCCCGGTAGTCGCGTTCGCGTTTTCTGTTCCTTTCCCGCTGATGCTACTGTGTCTCTGCATCTCAGCTGGTTGTCCGTTGGCGTCCTCTTCTTCTCCTCTCAGTGTATTTACAGCTCACGAAAAACAAACAAATTCGGAGATTCTTCAACTTTCAGCTTTTTGTATATACGTTGCATCAGCGGGAGCATTTTGGATCATGGAGGCCATTTTGCCTCGTTACAAAGCTTACAAAACTGTATAGCATAGTAAAAATTTAAAACTACACTAAAAAAATTTAGGTCATAGATTGTTGAAAATTATAGTTGTCAATTAAATTAATAGTACAATAATTCAGTATAGTTCCAACGCAATATTAGTATATAATCAAAAAAAAAAATAGCACTGGATGAATTTTCAATCATTGATAATTTTCCATTGCATTTGCCTTAAGAAAATCAATGATAGGAGAGTTTTAGAGTAATATTAAGCTACTGAGGTTATAATGATATCGATTTTTCTAAACAAATAAAAGTATAGTAAACGTGTATTAATTTGTCTTGAATTTTTTATAAATTATTTTTTTTTAAATTATACAAATAATAACTATGTAATTTACGTACATTATTATGGGATGTAACCTAAATTTTCTTGTTTACAGGGACGTAATATTTTGGAAAATTAGCGAATTTTCAAAAAACTTAACTTTGAATACATGATTGTTTCAAGATTTATAGAGTAAAGTTATGTTATACTGAAATTTACACAATGCCAACATTAAAAATAAGCAAAACATTAAGTCTTATGGATGCAAGAGAGGGCACGCAGGCTGGGGGACCATACTAATTCTTAATTTTTATTAGACTCATTATTATTTGTCGTACAGCTGCAGAGAATATCTCTATATCAAATACGCAAATATTATTATCTTAATTGAAGCGGTAATTTCATTCTACTTACGTTAATGTTGGTTCAAATGTCTTAATAAATCAAGGCATGTAACGAAATCTTTGACACATTAAGACTATTTTCTTGTCCTGTCTGGGATTTTTAAGACATTTGTTTCAGTTTTGTCAAGCAACATGTTGAGTTTCTTCTTAATTTTTCTTTTAATGGCTGAAAACTGGTTTTCAAATTGTTTTTTTTCTAACTTTCGATAATCGTGCAGTTATGCAAAATACCCAAAATTTATTTAACAAATAAGTTGAGAATAGTTACAGAGACTAGTTAAAATTTAACGTACATTAACGGTTATCAGAATTTACAAAAAAACAATGCGAAAACAAGCTTTTAATATATTTTAACTATTTTACATGATTCTTGAAAGCTTCTGCAAATGTTTTCCTTGTAACTTGGGTATTAGTAAAAGACTACTGTAACACATTTATGTTTTTTTGCATTGAAATAACTTGTGACCTGCTTTTTCTAGCCAATAAACGTCTATTTTTTATGTATCTTTATGAAGTATAATGATTATTTTCAATGCGGTTTTTATATCTATGCTAGAAAAACTTCGAACCAATAATTAATGTATAAATCTCATTAACTACCATTAGAGTATGTTTGTATCAAGAAACTGCCAATGTTGCAAAAATTGTATTATTGTATGCTTGTATTATTCAGTTTTATGAATGTAACATGCAAACACCAAAAGAAAACAAACTACAAGAAAAATTTGAAGTACTTACAATAATGTTTCTATAATATTTACGAGTACAAACTATGCACACAAGCTTATGTGCGTGCAAGTCTCAGCTAAGTATGCTTCTAGTAGGACAGCCGCAGTACCATATTTGTCGGACCCACAACTTAGTTAAGCTTATTTAAGTCTAAAGAAATAAAAGCTGACTTGTGGGTAACAATGTTCTTCGATAGCGTATGAGCTGGGTAGAGGTGTTTACGCTCACGTCATTATTATTTACTTCACAAAATGTATTGTAAATTGACATTATGTCGTAAATATAACGCAAATGACACAAACATTACAGCAGGTGTGCAGTAGTCAGAGCTTTATGCTAATTGATAAATCAGTTGTGCAGTAAGTAATTGCGTCACCCATTAGAGCTACTTTATATAGTATGATAGAATTAGCAAAAAAATTATTTCGATATCCTAGAAATTCTGACTAGCTCGAAAAAAAATTATAGTAGTTTCAATGTGTGGTACCCAATTGACACAGAGTGTAATAATTAGAAACGTCAGAAAAAGCTCCAAAAAATTTTAATGTCAAAAATATGTTTTTCGCTTAAAAAAAATGGAGAATTGTACATAAAAAGAGTGTGTTATAAAGATGCGCAGTTTTAATAAGAACAAAATCAGCTGAGTTGGCTCAAAATCAGATCGTTCATTTTTTCGCATATCGCAAGAAACCACCATTTTGAGCCATTTTTTCAAAATTTCATAACTTGCGTTTTATTGAATACTAAAAGCTGAAATTGAGACACAAAGTAGATATCATAGCCCTTAACATACACACAAAATTAAAAAATTTTGATCATTTTTAAACTTTTCGCTAACCACAGTAAAAATCGAAAAAAGATTCTCTAAAAAAATGGCCACAAAATAATTCTTAACCAACAGTAAAACTATTTCCAAACTATTTCTCTTCGTCCATATTTACTTACTTACAGTATCCTTTTGTTTTAAATCGTTGACTCGGCATTGTAGTGTTCGGTTTCACTGAATGGTATGTGTGTAGTAGCGAGGGGCTACTCACTCTTGCCGCGGACACGTCCACTGATACAGAGTAATAGTGTATGCTGAGTGGACAAAGTAAAAATTTCAGTGGACAGATGTGTACAAATTTCAAAGAGTCTCTAAAATTCTTTTTAAGAGAACTGTGGACTTACAGTTAACATTGAGTGTACGCTGTGGATATAAGAGTTCTGAAATGTGGAGACGTAATCCGTAATCCACTATACATTTGTGGCACAGGTTCAAATTGGTCAGTAAATACATATAAAAAAATTCTCAATAGTACATACTCAGCTAAGTGTAACATAAAGGACACACATGAACAATGCCTTATTTTAAAATATTTATTGCTCTGTTATTTATAAATAAATGTTAAAATATTATTGTTGGTGTCAAAAAATTAAACTTTTATGAAAACTAAGGGATAAATATAATTGAAGCATCTACGTATAAGTGTATTTAAAAAATTATTTACATAAACTTAAAGGGATTTCTCTCTCTCTCTCTCTACTCAGCCTTTCAATGAATTTGTGAATTGACATTACTTCAGATAATGTATGTTAAATTTTCTATCATAGTTGTTATTCATAATAAATTTTTCGACAAAAAATTAGTGATTACGAAATTGAAAAGTATAGATAGATAATAACAAAAGTTTAATCTGTTTGATCTTTTTCATATTATTCATCACAATATTTGGT
Source organism: Copidosoma floridanum (assembly GCF_000648655.2). The sequence goes on from NW_019379497.1 coordinate 412,355, forward strand.
GAATAAATTAATAAAAAATTCGAATATTTCTGCCAGAAATTCAGTGCGAAATCAGTGTTATTCCAGAAGTTCTTGGATATACAGTGAAGTGTAAATACCTCATGACAGGTGAATACACTATAATATAAAAAAAAATATATTCAATGGATGTCTCTTAAGAAATGTTTTCTATGTTTGGCAGTATATTTCGTTGAGGATATCTCTTTTTTCTGTATATGAGTACGGTATTACTGTCAACAAATAAATAGCACACGACTTAATAATAACGTACGTACATATCTAAAGTCGATGTAATCACGCATATTCCCCGATAAGTTAAGGACATTTGTGTCAAAATCAATTTTTTTAAGAGTATTATGGAAATTAAATATGTAATTCTTGGAGGTGCAGAAAATATACTCAAATTTTTTTTTTTTCTGCTTGCTTACTTCTTTAGTTATTAATGTTTAAGTACGTGCTTTATATCATCGGAGACAGCGTCCCATGGGCGTGTTATATAAAAAAATACTTATTTTTGTGTTAATAAATAAATAATAATTTTTTAAAATTTTTACTCGTATTTGTTATAACTTATAAGATGTTGAAGATTTTAAGTGATATAATAAGTATGAGAAAAAAGTCAGTATTGTTAAATGCAGTAATTATTGTTAAAGTGAGCAAGTTGAGAACACACTTGATTGGCAAAAACGTTCTCAACATAAAAACTAAGTATTTTCTTTCGCACAAAAATCATTGTAATTGCTTAAACTAATTACAAAGTTCCTTAAATTTTGGTAGTGTAATTTAACATGATCATTAAAAACCATGAAGTAAAAGAAAACATCTTGAGTTCGAAGACAGGCATGTAGAGTAAAAATTGAAATTGTCTGTGGCATAAAATGCAATGACTTAATTAGAGAATTCGTAATTGTAAGTTATAAACACATTTTCAACTACACTTATCAACTACGCACACAACAGATGCAGCAATTTATACTTCGTTTTAAACAAAAGAACACGACAGTCTTGCAGCTGGGTATCCCAGTTACGGACGACACTTTTCTCTAAGGGGGAAGGTACCTAGGTGTCTATTCACCCTGAATCTCAATGAATGCAATCAAAAAAAAAAAAATTACTTCCAACCGATGCCGTCTCTGCCACAATACCAGGAGACATATCTAGCCAGAGCACAATCTGCACCAACTTTTCAGGGTTTTGTGGCAGTCCCACCATCCTACCTGGTGCAGTTTGAGAATTTGTGGCTACAAATGTAAGCAAGGGAAAACAGCTCTGAGGGGCACGGCAGCCACAACGGCTACCTTCTTGGTCGTCGTGTCCCCAACACGCTTACCCACATGTTCCCGTCTAACGATGAGTGGTTGGTTATCCGGGGAACGACCCGAGACAAGATAATCTTTGGTCAGCGGCGTACCTCCCTCCATCACAGTCTCCATACATCGAGACTTCCAGGGTAAGAATCAAGCAACCCGTAGCCAGCTCTTCATCATCAGGAATAATAATAAAGAATAGCCTGGAAGTTTCACCACTGGCGCTTTTTAGGGCCATTATAAGTATTTACGTTCCCTACTTAACCATCAATTTCATCGGTTCTTTTTAAGGTCCACCTAAGTGTAAACTACCTTGCCAACAAATATATTTTTATTACCATTTCCGGAAGCGATTCGTCAACTAAAAGACTATATTAACTTAAGACGGGCACTATTAAACCAAGTCAGCCATACACTAGCAGACGTCACCTACGGAGTTGTTCTTCGCAAGGCTGGAAAACTGGTGACCGACGACCCTATACTACCCTCTCGACTCTAAGCATCCAACCAGGAATCACTGATCCTCTCCAAGGTCTGCGCTGGGAAAACCTATAACAGCTATGAAGGAAGAAAAACTTAAGCCAACGGGACAGCCTCTACTGGACAAGTATCACTAACCAATCTCCCCATCTAAGATCACCAAAACAACTGAATCTGCAAATAAAAAAGGTGCTTTAGACACCAACTTCTTCGACGTTATACCAGAAGACGTTGGGAAAGATCACTACAACTAGCCCCAAAGCTTCGGACTTTGTAATTTTTCTCCCAATCAGTCTGGGTCTTCAACAGCAACCCAAAGAAGATCACCCTGAGGTATCCAGGCAGTCACAATTGCTGTTAACTGCAGTCAAGAAAGAGTTAACTTAAGAAGCTCACTGGTCTTTTTTAGGGCCGTCGAACTACCTTGCTAACAAATATATTAGAACTTACCAAAGTTTACAGAAAACAGCTTTTAGGGGTCACAAAAATTTTAAGCATGCCAAAAGTCGCAAGAGGGTGCATTGGAAGAAAAACTTCAAGTGTATCTAATAAATACAATTTTACTTAGGCGTCAAGAAACTGACGCAGAAAATTTATCGAGATTGAAACAGCAGCGTCAAAATCGACAACTAAAGAGTCTATTACGTGAGAGATCAGCTTTTTATTGTACCCTCACAGCAATCTCTGAAATCTTTAAAGATCCTACTTCAGATTTTTTAATGAGTAGAAAATTTATTTGTGTTTTTGTGGCAATAAAAATGTATGGTTTTTAGGTCCAGGACTTTGTTGCTCTGGTAATAAAGTTGTGAGATATGAGAAAAAAAATTTTTTTTGAATATAAATTTTTTGGGGGTTTAAAATCTTAACAGCTTTAAAAAATAGCCGTTTTCCTGAATAACACGGGAGAAACTGTAAATCAACGGCTTCTTATGGCCACTGATTATTTTATGGCATAATGAACGCACGGTACTTTTCAGCATAATTATTTTTTTTAATTTTTACACCTTATTATTTGACTATATAAACTATATGGATTCCAAAAAAATATGTTTTTAATAAGAAGATTTTTGTTCTGAGATGTATCAGGAATATGTATAAAATTTCTAACTGAAAATGTTTCACATTACATGTCAACACACTACGGTGTTTTATTTAGTAAGTCTCGGGCGAAGCCGAGACGGGGGGCTGCTACTAGGAATATATACTCTTTAATTAGTCTACCCCTATCTATTTAGGACTCGTTAAGCAACTAAATTTTTCACAATTTCTTTATTATCCCAAGCTATAATTTTTTGTGTATTTTTTTTTAAATATGCTGTAGTAACAGATTAAAAAAGTATTTTATTTAAAAATACATTATACAAACAAATTATCTCGAAAATGTATTATACAACTGTATTGTTTCCTCGTAGTGAAAGCTTGGTTATAGACATAAAACGAGACACAAAATTACGTAAAGAAAATATGCAAGAAATGTGTTTTCTGAAGTCTACAATAAAAATATACTATTTTTTTTATTTTATACTAAGTTATTACTATCCGTCATATTTCCCGTTATAACAAATAGCTGTCTTAAATATTAAAGCATTTATCTTACAGAAAACATAAAGTTAGATATCAAATGCGGTTTATTATGTTGTTTTCTGAATAATAACTTTCAGCGAGTCTTAGAGATAATAGGAGTTAGATAGCTTTATGATGATATTATAGTAATCCAAAGTAATATTTGTTACATGTCTTGATTTTTCTTTCAGTTAGAGTTATATTCACAAAACAGTAACATGATCGCGTAATATATATGTATAATTTCAAAGACGACAAAAATCGTTTTAACGTTTACTCAAAATCACGTTATTAAGTAGTGTAGTTCGTTATACGAATCATAGTATATATTAATAGTATGAAAATTCTTAAATGTATTACACTTTAAATTAGATCGAATTGTGTGTACCTCAACTACTTTTTAACTACAATGTCTGTATCTCAAAAAAGGAACTTTTTGATTATGACCTTCCATACATTTCCCAATAAACAGTGTATTTACTAAATTATTATAAAGAAGTTTTGGGTAACTACTTTATTATGAGCTACTTATACTGTATGACATGGTCATCAATTTCAATTGTTATGTTTATATTTTATTTAGAAATTGTACAAAACAGTTAACAAAAAAATGCTTTGAATCATCTAAATTCCAACTAAAATTCATTAATAATTTAGAACAACATGTAACTTGAAAAAATGTGACATTTATTTTTACTTTATTTTTTAATATATTATAAAATCGGAGCCTTTATTGTTCACCATAAGATCGATGTAGTGTGAGTTACCAAAATTTGGTTTACTCCTAAGCGATGCTTTTGTTTTTATAACATTACTAAATATAATCTTGTGCGAAATTATCATGTTTTGATCTCAAAAAACAGGCAAGCGAGAGTATATATGGGATGGACGGGTAGCCTGGTACTTACGGACTGATCGTAATTAAAAAATTGTCGAATCGTTGCAGATTAAGTCACTCAATGAAACCAAAATTATTATTATAGAGACAAGCCCTAGATTGCATGAGAAGATGCTTCTGACGTGTGTTTATGAGCATCCTATAGGGGAGGAGAGTTCAATCGGATATTTTGAAACTTTGCAGCGTTCTGCCCTCTTGTGCTCTGGATGTATTATGGCGGATGATATGAAATCAGATTTTCTTGTCCAGGGCTGTTATGCCACACACCTGTACCATTTGATCTCTGAATTTTTGTTATTATTTAGAACTGTTTACCCCAACTAATCAAAGAAACATGGCCTATAATTGTCTTAATGTTTTTAAATTGGACAGTTCCCTTTATAAGTTTACATAATTGCATTTATGTTAATTACAATTAACAATCGTCAACCCCCAAAGCACCCATCGTTCAATCAACTGATTTTCGTAATTTCTCTGCTGTGTTTTTTTTCGTTTCTCCTTGGGACAACCTGAAGATTTAACCTGAAAATTCAATTACTACAAACTTAAAAGGTTCAACCTACGTTTTACATAATCTGATTATTAACGTACTTGACATCCATGCTTTCTATACAACTAGAATTTTTCGTAGAACACTGGCACCTAGGATTAGTAATAGCATCCGTGTATCATATAACATACACGACCAATTTTACCAGAAGGGTAAGCGTTCAAATAATGTGGATGAATTGGCTGAGTATAAGAAATTTGGGCAGGGATATTGAATTGTGAATAAAACTATCGCATAATGAGCATTTGATAAAGGTGAATAATGGGATAGCTAACCAGTCAAGATATTGTCATCTGCTCAGAAATTGCGAATAAGTCTTGATTGCCTTTGATAAGCCTATCAGCATATCTGTTGAGCCTATCTATTGATGATGTTGATAATAGACTTACATATTGACCTGTTGAAGTAGAAGAACTGCATCAATCATTGTTGTACTACTCGCGTGCATTAGGGTGTCATAGTGGTGACAGCATATCACAGAAGTTTTTGGTACTTCACTGATCTTAGTGGCATCTTATCTGGTTTGTCTGTTCAACTCATGGCTTGAGACTGGAATATATCCAATCCGTGTGGAAATACTGGATCAATATTCCCCTGCCAAGAAAGCCCGAACAGATGGTACCACAAGACACGGGTTCAGTTGCTAATTCTCCGCATTTTTTAGGTTAGCGACATGCTGCCCTTAATTATACTGGTGTTTTTTTGTCATCAAGTTTGCTAAAAATGACTTTCAGAATATGTAAACATCGATAAAAACTCTACAACAATAATTTGAATGCAAAAATCAAAAAGCCGAAATATTGTTCTACTAATGCGCTTACAACTATTTCACTGCAGTGAGCCAGTAAGTTGCATTCAAGAACATCAATGGCTAGGTGGTAAGCATGCTTGCCTCCCAGCTGAAGATACTCAAGGGAACGTGGGTTTGAATCCCATCGAAAATTACCGAGATATTTTTCTCTGGCTCTTTCGATGGGATGAGTACGAAGGATGCTGAAACTGCACTTATTCGAATTTTAAAACAAATAGTAAATTTTTCTGGTGATGTCTGGACTTCCAGGAAATTACTTTTCGAAGAAAAGCAATACCTAGCCAGTTCATCAGATAAAGTCACAGTTGGTTGTAAAAAGATCGATACAGCAAGTTAGATGGTTAATTGGTAAATATCTTTTCATTAAACTTGATAATAGCTGAAGTATGCTTAATACAAACGCTGCATCCTGTAAATAGTACCCAGTAGTATAAATGACCGAGTCATCTCAAGAAAACTTTGCGAGGGGCCCGTACAAAAGACTTGCATACTTGGGAAAATAGGATAGTAATTACCGAAAAAGAGCAAGAAAAATTGAGACTAGGGACATAAGATACGTAAAAACCCTGCAACGAATGTATGTTGGAATCCTAATACAATACAATATAAGATCCACGTCCACAGTGAGATAGCCTACCCAGAATCTTTTACACTACCTTAAAGTTACTCCACGTATGAAGTGTCTCATATCTCATTCGTTTGCTCTGCGTACGCAGGAAGTTACGGACGGGGAATTTCTCCGATACTTATACTTTACTTCACATACGCAAAATCTCTTGTATATAATCACTTTGCTTCGTAAGCGCTGTAAATTTTTATACACAGGGTCTCACTTATAATTTCTTACCTCTGGGTAAGCAGTGGGCTAACGTTTTAACAGTAAATTAAAAAAATTTATTCTGACGCAAGCAAGCTGTTTTTTAGTATTATTCAATAATTATGAGGGCCCTTCGACAAGCACGTATCAGCAATTATCCACCCAACTATTTTTAAGCATCGTACATCATCAGAATAAGATTTTAGGTAAACAATCATTAGCAATAAGCAACCCAACAGTTTTTCAGTATAGTTACTTATCGAAATTATCATTAGGTAAACAAACATTCGTGAAGAGAAACCCAACTAATTTTTGGTACTGTCCGTTAGAAAAAAAATTACTTTTTAGTGAGGAAGCATGAGCCATAACTAATTTAACTATTTTTTAAAGCGTTATTTATAACAGTAAGGATCCTCAGGCAAGCAAGTACCAACACTTTGACACCACATGGTTTTTTCGTATAGAACATAAAATAAAGTACAGTTAACGTAAGTTAACATAGAATTATGTACTCTGAAGCTGACAAGCATTGGCAATAAGCAACCAAACTAGATTTTTCGTAAATTTATAAAAAAAAAATTTTCCTGGCTCAAGCTAAAATATTAATAAGAAACCAAACTGATGTTTAAAATTATTTATTTATATAAGCAGGTCTTAGGTAAGTAAGCATTGACAATGTGCAACCAAACTCATTTTTAGTATCATTTATTTATAAAATGTGTTTAAACGCAACTCAACATCAGCAATGAGCAGGCAAATTATTTTTTAGTATTATTTACTAGCAAGCCGTAAAGTAACGTAAAATGTTTTTAGTTAAAAATCTTACATTTGCTTTTGACACTTCTCAGAATAAGAAACTACTTGTTGGAAGAATTTCTGTTTAAAGTCCATGCAGTTTATTTGGCCAAATAAAAAGCTGTAGAAAGTAAAGAAAATTGTATGATGTTGAAAAGTACCATGCGTTTCTAACATTATAAAATAAATATTGGCCCTAAAGGGTCATTGTTTTGCACTTTTTCAGGCTATAAACATTGGAAAGGGCTATTTGTTAAAGCTGTAAAGATTCAAAACTTAATAAAAGTGCATCATTAAAAAGTTTTTTTTTTCCAATCCCAAAATTTTATTACCAGTGCAACAAGGTTCTGGAGCCGCATTTTTCGCTGCAATGAATACAAATAATTATTTTACCTACTCGAAAAGCTAGAAAATTTTAGTGATAGTTGCCAAATTCTTTATTTATTGATTTAAACGCTGCTGTTCCAATCTCGATAAATGTTCTACGTCAGTTTCTTGACGTTTTAAATTGTATTTATTTAGAGCATTTGAAGTTTTCCTTCCAATTTGCCCTCTTGCGAGTACAGGCATGGTTAAAACTTTTGTGAATCGTAAGAGCTGCTCATTGTCAGTTTTGTTTCATTATAACATATTTGTTGGTGAGGTAGTTTGACTTTTGATGGCCGTAAAAAATACCGGTAAGCTAAGCTCTTTCTTAACTGAAGTTTCCAGCAAGTCTGCCTGAATATCTCAGGGTGATCTTCTCTGGCCTACTGTTGTAGCACTATACTTATCAGGAGAAAAACTTCAAAGTCTGAAGCGTTGGATCTAGCTGTAGAGCTCTTTCTCAATGTCTCCTGGTGTTACGCTGGAGAAAATGATGTCTCAAGTACATTCTTTCTTTACAGAGATTAGTCATTATAATGATCTAAGGTAAGGATTATGGTTTTTAATGCTTGCCTATTGGAGACTGTCTCATTTGCTTGAGTTAATTTTTTCCTTGATAGCTTCACTGTTAGGTTCCCCAGCGCTGACCTTGGATACGATCGCTGATTTCTGGTTGAATGCTCAGAGTCCAGATGGTTGTATAGAGTTGTCGGTAGTCGGGGTATTCAGCCTCGTGGCGAAAACCTCCGCTTGTGACGTCTGCCAGTGAATGGATACCTGGGTTTATTAGTGGCCAGCCATGTATAGTATATTAATGGATGAAATGTTACCAGCAATGGTAGTAAAATTGTATTTTTTGGCAAGGTAGTTTAACGTCAGATAGCCCTGAAAAAAGCCAATGAGATTGACCTTTTTTACACCGAGAAATTAACTCACAATTGATACGTGTTCTCTTGGGTTTGATTAAGGCGACCACTCTTTCCTCGATCCAGGATCTGAATGATTTTCTCTACTGCCCGCTTCTTAGTGGCTTGCTTTTTTTTTTCTTTTCCTAAAGCATCTCACTTTCTGCCGTCGATTGACGCTTTCAATACTTATCGGTTCAGATCTGTGCAGAAAGCTAGAGAGAAATAAGTACATTCTTATTTTAAATAAAAATTTTTAAGTATAGTTCATAATCAAAATGTACCTTTGGGTAAGCAGGCATTGGCATTAAGAGACTTAACACTTTAAAACTTATCGTTTACTCACAAAATATGCTTTTAGAAGAGCCAGCATTAGTGATTAGCTCCCTATTTTTCTGTTTTATGATTTATACATAACTAGTGCTCTAACGCAAGCAAGCATTGATGTTTACTGCTCCTTAGAACAATTTAATAATAAAATACATTTGTAAGTACACAATCAACGGTGATTAGCAGCTCAATGATGTTTCTGTAAAGTAAATTGAAAAAATTTACCATCGGCTAAGCAAGCATTGGTAATGACTAATCTAACTGTTTTTTAGTACATTTACTGATAAAATTTGTTTTTTGGCAAGTAAGCATCGGTAATTAGCCACTATACGATTTTTCAGCTTATTAAGTAAATAAAATGTACTCGAGACAGCAAGCACTGGCAATAAATATCTAACTGTTTTTTTATATGATTTTAATATTGATAAGGCCCATTAGATAAGTAAGCATCGGCAATTATTAACCTAACTGATGGTCAGTCTCATTTAGTAATAAAATATGTTTGTTAATGAGATAGCATCGGCGATAAGCAACTAAGTTTGTAAGTGTAGTTTGTCAAAATAACGTACTCTCGGGTGAGAAAGCATCAGTGATAGAAAACTTATCAGTTCTAAACGTATAACTTACGACCAAAATATATTCTTAGACAAACAAGCATAAGCGATCAGCAACCTCACTGTCTCAAAGAATTATTTAATTATAAAATGTGTTTCTGGGTGAGCAAGCATTAGCAATTAGCACCCAAATGTTTCTTTACTATATGTAGTAGACAAAATATACTCTTAGAATAGCACATTTTTTTTGTTAAATGAGAATGTTTGTGAAATTATAATTAATATATCATCTAATTTTGCTTTCGGTTTGAAATCGAAGATTGTATACTACGGTCTCACACTCCTTCACAGGCTGCGAGACAGCAGATAGCCCAACTATTTGTTTGCTTAAAAAAAAGAAGAGGGAGAAAGTTATATAAAATATCCGTGTTAACTTACTTTTTTTCCCCTTAGAACTTAAATACTGGTAACTCTACTTTAAATATTAATTCAGATAAATTGGATTCTTTCTTTCCGTTAGGTTCATATTTATTTATTTCATAGTAACTCAAACTTCTTCTGCTAATAGCTTTTATATCAATTTATTTCATATTGCTTGTACCCAAAGAAACAAAGAAAGGAATGTCGGGTAGCTCTTTTAAAATAAGTTAATAATGTCTGCACTTGATGAGTGGCAGTTGTCTACTAACTAAAATGCTGCGCTAAGAAATGTACCTTGCACCAAAATTTAGTTAGAACTTCTTTGTCTTGCTTGCTATAAGGCCAGTACTTGCTGACTTCACGTGTTAAGGCTTAGTGGCTTGCTTTGGTTGTCACTTGACACTTCCGAGAGCCACGAAGTACACAGTTAGCTTCGTTAGGTGGAGACTTTCGTGAAGTATGACTTTTTTAGGAGTCTTAGGATTTTATTATGGAGAGGATGAATATCATATAAAATAGAATATAAATAGAAAATTTATTTACTAACGCAAATCATCACTTGACAGCCTTCTCTTCTTAAAACGATCACCGTCGAATATATATGTACGGTGAATCATCATTAAAAAGTTTTT
>NW_019379497.1:436385-449680 GCF_000648655.2 Copidosoma floridanum
TCCTTTAGAATCATTGTTTCGGAGATTAACATTGCTGGTAAAAAATATTAGGATTCAGAAGGGGTAATTGGGAACCGTACAATAGTGACATTCCGAGGAATTTAATTTTGTTCTTCTACTCTTTCTCTCCTTTTCTCTAAAATAATCTGCTTATAGTAGCTTACAGTAGGATTAAATAATTAGCTAATAATTAGTAGAAATAATTTAAAGATTATAACACTCTATGAATTTATAAATAATAATTTTGCAATATTCCACTATTATATAAAGGGAAAGCCCGTGAACAAAAACAATAAATGTTTACACAAAATAACAATTTAGCGAATTTGTGTAATGGAGGAACAAGGACAGGTTTTTTTCTCTCCACTTTTTTACTCCTATGTTCGAAATCTCACATACAATATAAACAACATTACACGAACATTACTCTAGCAAAAACATGTAAATTAAAAAGGAAAACCACCATCGAGGACGATAGCGGTGCGGCCATGGACGTGTAACGTACGATATTATAGCTACACGTACGTGCGCCCCCTCTTTTTGGGGCCTACTACATATGATTGTAGTAGGAGAGAGTAAAGCGATAAGCAGATAGGATAGTGAAAGCAGCACTCTCTCTGGCTGGAACTGTCAATGACGAAGGTCATACACATGCGATGCGCTCTTCTCTCGTTTTTGCATTAATAAAGACGTTGAGACTAGTTCCTCGACTATTTACTTGGTGCGCACCCCAAGACCATGGAATCCTACGCAACACACGAATCTGCCATATTAAAAAATTAATTTAATTGAATAGAAATTTTCGGAATTTTATGAATAGAGTGAGATCTAGAAGGATAAGAAAATATTTAATCAATTGAATTGTTAGAAATTTTTATAAATAAAATTAAACGTATTCTTATGAATCTTTCTCAAATAACATAAAAAAATATTAAAGTTCTTATCAATAAAATTAATGATCCAATCGAAGAAACTATACTACAACATATATAAGAATCAGGGCAATCCTTGTACCGTCGTAGCATTCTCCTTAACCCTAGAAAATGTTGAGGGAAAAAAGTTATATTTACTACGGCGGCTGTCTGCAGCAAACTTGACAATTGAGCCCGAAAAAACGCCAATTTTTGAAACGCGAAGCGAAAGTACTGGGACACGTAGTAGGAAACAGACAAATAAAAACAGACTAAAAAAAAATCGAAGCAGTGAGGAAATATCCGAGACCTACGAATGCAAAGAAAATCAAACAATTTCTTGGATTTGTCGGATATTATAGACGATTTATCCAGAATTATGCAAAAATTGCTCAGCCGCTTTCCAAACTCTTGAGAAAAGAAACATAGTTCAGATGGGAAGAGCAGCAGGAGCAAGCTTTCAAAACATTAGTTGACGCATTATGTAGTGAGCCGGTACTTATTGCACCTAATCTAGACAAGCCTTTTATAGTCACAACAGATGCGCCAGACTACGCAATAGGATCAACATTAAGCCAAAGCGAATTGGAGAAAGATAGACCGTGTGAATATGCTTCACGATGTCTTTGAGGGAGCAAATTACGCTACCCAACGTATGATAAGGAACTGTTGGCTATAGTGTTTACAAAAGAACAGTTTCGGCCGTACTTATTTGGGCGCAAATTTACAGTGGTCACGGATTATGAGCCATTAAAACATTATCATACGTCAAAGAAGCCTGACATGAGATTTAATAGGCTAAAAGCGGAGCAACGAGGCTACAAATTTGACGTAGTATATCAGTCAGGCATTTCAAACAAAGTACCCGATGCACTCTCTCGAAATGCAGTAATAGGAGAGGGAGACAAAAACACTCAGCGGCCACGCCAAGAACTGTATCAGCTGGCAGATGAACAGGAGAAAGAAGGACTAGCTGATAGCGATGGGCCTCCAGCGCGCATTTTTAAAATGTGAGCGACCCGTAAACAGCGTATTCAGGGAAATACTAAAAAAGGGAAAGATATTTACTCTGATTCAGAGGATTCAGATAAGAAAGTACAGAGAAAAAAACAAAATTTTGATGGACGGAAAGAAAATAATTATGAAACGAAAATAGATGGTCAAACTGATGGTGAGGGAGATTCCGAATCCTAGGAAAAAGTAGAAATAAACGAAAAATTAAGCAGGAAAATAAAGAAAACAGTGAGAAAAAGAGGTCGCCCAAGAAAGAATATTATAGTTAGCAATTTAAAATCAGAAACAGAGACGGAACGCAACGAGATTCCGTCAAAAGACATTATTGTTGCAAATTGCGGAACACCAGTAATAATGAATAGCGAATCAGAAAATCACAGTACGGGACTCGATGATTGGGGCTGGCAGCTGATACAAGCAAGCTTGGCGGCCGAAGAGGCGAGGAGAGTCAAAGGCACCCGAAAGTTAACGGAAGCAAACTAGGTACTTGGAAGCATCGTAACATTTGGGAAAGGTGTTTTTGAAGGCAGAGGTGTTGAAGCATTGGAGAGAGCCGATCAAGCACGAGAAAGATCGAAGGAAGAAGAGAGTGTAGGAGAGATACCACAGTACGAGCATACAGTAACTGAGCCGCTCACTGACGGTACTTATGAATGGAATAAAAGGAAGGGAAAAAAACAGTTATTTGAGCGACAGAATGAAAATAAGCTCAATATGGAAATAGAAGGCACAGGTTTGGATGCATCAGATGATGGAGTTGAAAAAATGACGAGACCAATTGCTACGGCAGGGGATGATCCTATTTCCCAAGGAATGATGGACGGGAAATTAGGTTGTATTATGAAAGAACCGGGGTTTCGAAGGGGAGTAAAAACGACGAGTACACCAGCAGCAGTACTAATCGAGGAGAGAAAATGAAAATTGCACAAGAGACAACTGTATACATTAAACAGACAAAAGCCGAATTTTTCGATTATGCCGAGAATAATAAGCCCTTCAAAGGAAATAATAATAGCTAATTGTGATACGCCACAAACTTCAAATAGTACAACGGCACAAAACACGGAAGAAGAAAAACGTAGGTCAGCGGAGCTCTCAGTGAGCGCGGAAACAAATTTCGCTCCAACAACAGAGGCAGACAAGGAACCGGATATACACGATTTGTTAGAGGAAAGATCAGACGAACTGCGGGCGCAAGTTATGATCAACGTAAGAAGGCGAGATGTAGAGGGAAGGCCGGAAATGAGGATTGACGTATGGGAGCCCAACGAAAAAATACCTGGGGAAAAAGCGCCACCAGAGGAAAGGGAAAAAACAGATCTAATATTGCTTAAAAATGATAAGCGAGTCCAGTTTGAAGAACCAGGGGATCAAACAGTAAAGGAACCCAACTTACCGTCAGACATAACGGCGCTGACAGATAAGTGGCTGGCATATCTTAACAATAATACACGAAGGGAAACGAATGAATGCATTCAAGCTCATGAAATACTTTTTAAAGTACCAGGACTACCGTACGACTGGCCTGGAAATTGCCTATTTTATAGCCTAATTTTTTTATTTTATCTTAATCTCTCGACTGGCGAGCTGAAAATAATATTCAAAAATTCAGAATACCTACAAAAGTGTAGAGAGCCTGAAGAAACAGAAAATATACTAATGTTGTGTACAGAATATGGAAATGGGGAATGTATATACATATTTTCGCAAGAATTGAAAAAGAACGTGTGTGTACACCTCAAGTTAAATCGGGAAAATTATATTTATACGCACAATATTGCAACGGAGAAAGAAGGGATCGGCTACTTGCATCTGGAAGGTAACAGCGAGAATGCTCATTACGTGCCCCTAGTACAAAATTCTATTACCGAGTTGAAAAATGATTCACATAACGATGACGGTAGTAGTTGTAATAGGCGGGAAGAACACGCGAGTGAGCCAGAAAGAGATGGAGAAACAAACCAACATAAGTGGGGAAGGGATAAAGAAAGTCAATCAGGAATAGAGCAAAACCCCACCGATGGAGAGACGAACACGAATATGCGTGTAGAAGAAGGGGAAGGAGACAACCATCCCACTAACAGCGATGACGAAAGCTCTGAAAATACGATGGAAGGAGAGGTAGGGCAGGTTAATAAATTGAATAACGAATTATGTGAAACAGAGAGCGAGAACGAAACTAACACAGTCACACACTCTCCATCGATGAAAAAACACACGGTGTGCAGAACACGCCTGCCAAATGAGAGACCGCCATGGGCACTAAAAGAGGGAGAAGACCCACCCATGTGCCAAAAACTAAGCAAAATTGAAAATCATCCCTTTAGGAATCTCTTTATAACGGTAATGGAAGCGGTACCCAATACGGAAGCAATAGATGCTTTACATGAAAGAGGGTACATAAATCCGACGCGCATGAACAACGAAGAGAAAGTCGTAGGTGAAGCTAAAAGTACTTAAGAGAGAAAGGTAACGGTTATATAAAAGTACGTAAAGGAGCATTTTGAGGAAGCGGCGCTCAAATCAAAAATTAAGAAGTGTGTTAAGGCTCTTACAGACGTAATAATTGTAAACAATATTGGAACAATTGGAATTGTCAGGGGTCTAGCGATTCTCAATCTTACCCAATGGGGGTACTTTGCCGATATTTTCGAGGAAGTATTCAAAGACACTAGATTAGCGGCGGTGCTCTACACCAACACATTAATAATTTCACCAACGAGTCAAAGATTGAAAATAATTAAAGATTACCACGAAGCAGCCATAGGCGGGCACAGAGGCATGAACAAGACATATAGTAGGATCGCGAAGGACTACTATTGGAGAAACATGCGCTCAGACACAAGGCAAGTCATTTTGGGATGCCCTTTAAGTCAGACGAAAAAACTTGAAAGGGTAAAATCAAAACAAGCGTTGCTTATTACGGACACATCGAGCAGACCTTTTAAAAAAATTTCAATATACTACTACGGGCCAATCAGTAAACCATCGACGAATAACTACACACATATTTTGTCCATGCAAGACTGGTTAACAAAGTTTATTGTTCTTGTACCAGTAAAGAAGGCAATAGCTGAGGAGACCGTGAGGACAATAACCGATAAATTTAAAGCATTTTTCGGACCCCCGGAACATCTACTGTCTGACCGAGGGACCCATTTTATGAATAAAAGCATGGATGAACTAGCAAAATTATTTAAAATAAACAAAATAGGTAGTACGGCATTTCACCCTCAAACAAATGGGGGCATCGAATGAATGCATCATACGCTCACCGATTATATAAAAGCCTACGTAGAGAAAGAAGATCAGTGGGACGAGCACTTACCATTGTGCATGCACTCATACAACACTACGGACCATGAGAGTACAGGGTACTCACCGCATGAGCTTGTTTTCGGGCAAAGAGCGAGAACACCTACTAGCTTTAAGACAATCATCCAATGGCCAGACGTCGAACGAATATTTTAATGAGCTGGTAACGACACTGACGGAGATGAGAACCATCGCCGAAATGAATCAAGTGCAAGCGAAATACCGCTCAAAATATTACTACGACCGCAAATTGAATACGAGATACTACCTCGAGGGAGCAACGGTTTATGTGTTAAAAGAGCCGTCGAAAGGGAAATTTGACGCCCAATATTAGGGCCCTTACGAAATAACTGGCATTAATTATGTAAAAAAGAATGTCAAACTTCAGAGGAAGGACGAGGTGAGAATATCCCACGTGGATAAAATAAAAAAAGCTTGCGTAGTAAAAGCCCCGTTAGAAAATGCGAATACAGAAAAGAAATGTGGGAGTACAAAAGTAAACCACTAGCTTTGCTTAAATTTTCGCGGCCCCCGGACGCACCGCGAAAATACAATGAAAAATGGAGAACAAGAGAATATTGACTACTATTTTTTTTAANCCGTCCTCGTCCCCGAGGGAGACGATCAACAGCCAAGTCCCGGAACCCATCCACCAGCGAGGACATATACAGAAAGACGTGGGGGAATGCAGAAAGGTTAAACAATACTCGCGAGTCGTTTATTTTACTACAATTTTGTTTTATTTTTACATGTGTGAATACAAGCATTATTTTTATTATTGGGGTAAATCTTTTTTTTTTATTTCTTTTCTCCTTCTCTGTCTTTCGTGGGTCACGCCTCAAGTACGCTCCCTCCTGCGTCCCCGTCCTCGTCCCCGAGGGAGACGATCAACAGCCAAGTCCCGGAACCCATCCACCAGCGAGGACACATTCAAACTAGGCGGTGTGGGCCGATTGCTGGAAGCACAATTACAGCTTGTGCAAACCGCGAGCGGATTATGCGTTGCGATGGTAAACAGTCCGTTGTTCCCCCGTTCGACCTGCAAAAGGAAAAAGGAAAATTAATACGAATCATACAATTTTTCTTACAAGTATAATGAATAAGAGAGGCCTTACACGTATAACGGGCCGCCCTTCCAGCGGAAAACCGTCTTGGTCGGAGGCTGATATCTCAACCACCACCAAGATGAACGTTCTGTGGCACGGACAACCGACGGCTACAACGTACGAGGCCCCGGGCTCCGAAACGTTGCAGTGGGTTCGCAGTACGGAGCCCGACGAGGGAAAAGAAGCAGTCCAGCGGCAGCCCTGGAACAGGACAGTGAAGGATCGTCCAGAAAGGTAGTAGACACCGCAGCATGCGATGCCACCCCGGTACTTATACCTTTACACAGGCAGAGGCACAGCGCCTGTGGGCCAGTCCGGCTCACAAAGAGGAAGGGTAATAGAGAAGAACCCGTGAAGGTTCACGACCAATCTCGTTTCCAGCTAGGAAAAAAGAGGAAAATTTTTTAACTAAGAGATTCAACAGCAATGTCAAATGTTAAGAAATGAACGTAATACGTACCGCACCGTGGGTCGGACAAGTGATAGGGGCCAGAACTGTAGGCCCCTCAAGCACCACGACTTGAGCCCCCCGGGTACGTCGGACGGAGGGCACTCACCAAACAAACAATAAGATGAACTGTAAGAAAAAGCAAATTAAATGGATATATACATAGGTATCTAGGTACAGGAAAACTTACTAAAAAAAAAAAAAAAAACAAGAAAAAAACTAACATGCGAGCAGCTGCAGCACCTCAGAAGATCTTCCATCACAGAACCTTCGAAGATGGAACATACACTACCGTCAACCGCCGCGAACCTGGTAACACGAGTGTTATCGTACGGTAGCACAAAATGAACCGGATTCACAGAAGAAAACGCCATTTTCGCGGGGTAGTACAAAAAATAACAAGGTAATAAGGAACGTAGAGAAAATAACGCCAAATCCAACACGTATTGAGAACACAAGGAAAAAGGCAAAAGTCACTGGAAACCATGTAGCGAAGTTGACACTACAAAATCAAAGTAAGCACTGACGAAATATAGCCAAACTATCTAAAAATCCTTACTACCCGCTCCTCTCAATAAAATAGAAAAGGGAAAAGTTAGCATGGGAATAATAATCAAGGAAAACTTACAGGGACAGCAGGTGTGACAATTGCCGATCTGCAGTACCAAATACGTCTTCCTGTTGTAAATGACTCACAGTGCCGAACATGCCGATAGACAGATAGAAGACAATAATTTTGTCGCATAGCGATAGGTTGTTATATATATACATATACATATATACACATACATACACCTCGGTCAAGCACACCTTAAATATAAGTTAAATGTAGAGAATAAGGGAATACAAAAAAAAAAAACATGTACAAGTAGAGCCACACTCCTGACTTGACTTGCAAAAGTTCGATCTTATCCGTCCTTTAGAATCATTGTTTTGAAGATTAACATTGCTTGTACGAAATATTTGGATTCAGAAGGGGTAATCAGGAGCCGTACAATAGCGACATTCCGAGAAATTTTTTTTTTTTTTTCTTCTACTCTTTTTCTCCTTTTCTCTCAAATAATCTGGGAATTAATTTACAAAAAGAGAAATGTAGGTATCATAAAAGAAAGTATCTATTCTATTTTTTAGGGGGGAAGCCACTCCGTTAGGAAAGCAACCGGGAGAAGAAGAGCTATTCGAGAAGAATCTGGGGATATTAGTGGAAAATCTGGGGCAGGCCCAATCAGTTGCGTCTACTTGGAAAATCATATGATATGTAAATTGGGCTTAAAGAATCAGAGAAACGGATGCATTTGCGAGAGCAAGCAAGCAGGTAGAATGGAAATGCAGAGTAACAATAAGCAAAGAAGACGCCTGCAGAAATCGCATAAGAATGGCTACTCACAAGACCATAAAAGCGCTGCAAGGTGTCGAAACAGCGTACAGGGCAGTAGTAGGGCAGGAAGTAAGCAGCCAAGTAGAGACAGTACAGGTACTGCAGGGGCAGATATCGGAATCTAACAAGGATAAGATACGGGAGTTGACAGAATTAAATTTGACAAGTAAGCCGACATAACGAAATATCTCAAAGAACAAATAAGAGTCTCAGCGTTCGGGGATCACGAACAAACACTGCAAATAACAAAAAAATATGAGGATAAAGCAGGAGATGTTAAAGAAGAAGGGATTAAAATATTTACAGTTCGGGTAAGCGGATATGATAGAATGCCAGAGATAATTCAAAAATTCGAGCAGCTGGCCGATAAACTAGCAGCGAAATTTGAAACAGCAACGGATATAATTTATTTAGCAAGTCGAGGAATATCGCATCTACCGGAAGCAGCCTTAAAAACGATATCGGAGGCAGAAATACTAGTAAGTCAGTTCAGGCCAGATCTCAGGATTCCGGGAGATGAGGGCACAACGACAGAGGAAAAAGTAGGGAAAATAGCAGAAATAGCGATGGTAGCACTTAATAGGAAAGTAATATATCACATTAAAATACCGTTGGTAACGCAGGAAGAATTAGACCTGCTTAGAATAACGCCGCTACCCGTAGAGCAAGAAGGGTTTAACATAACAAACATGGTGGCATACCTACAACCGACATACGAATATATAGTAAGTAGCATGAGTGAAAAAAAGTTTGCTCCGATATCCCGAAAAGCGGTCGACCAATGTAAAAAATTAGGCCAGATAAACATATGCGCACAAATAGAATCGACGCAAGAAGTGGAGAAAGATCACCCATGCAAGATACGACTTATCCTAGAAGAAACAATAGACAACCTGGAGAAGTGTCCAATCTTATTAGCAAAATTAAAGGGGGCGTACTGGACTCGACTCCACGCAAAAAATCAGCACGCGTTCAGCACTAGAAGGGAAGAAAAGGTACATGTTCAATTCGAGCACACCAAACACGGCACGATAAAGGTGTCCCACGCTGGAGTAATAGACTTGGAAAAAGACTGTACTGCCCAAGCGTCAGAAACTAGACTTGAACCGGGTCAGGAGGAAGGGGAGAGTCACGTCGTTAATCTGGAGAGCCCAACTCTAAACTTGAAAAAGATCATACAAGAGATGAAAGGAACAAAAGAAGAGGAGTTGCTGAACCTAATAAAAATAGTAATAGAAAGAGACGGACTGCAGGAGCTCGGTAGCCAAGAACACGGTCCCAAACATAAATTAACGATCGGTACTAAACTAGAGGACATAGTTCAAAGGGTACGTGAAGTAGGTCAAACGGAAGGAAAATTTTCCAACTGGGAAGGGTACGCGTGGATGGCTGCAGAAATAGCTTTAGGCACGGCAGCGGGGTCGTTCGGGCTCTTAAAATGGGGGGGGCCCTTAATACTAAATAAGGCTAGAATGCTTACAGGTAGAAGAAACCGTTCCGGGAGCGAAGGTGCAGCGGTGGGTGCAGTGATAGCGCAACCAATAATGCTACAGACCATACAAAGAGCAGTCGCGTCGCAAAACCAAGTACGCGTAGCGGTCAGAAGTGCGTCTCTGACAGCTGACAAAATGAAACGTCCTCGTGCATAAGAGGATATATATATAAAAAAAAAAAGAAAAAAATTTTTAATCAAATTTTGTATACTCGTNCTGCAGTTTTTACACACCCAAAAAGGACAAGTAAGTTTTTTTATTAATTGAAATTAATTATATATCATAACTATTAATGGTATCTTACAAACAAGTCTGACTGTGTGAGTAGTATAATATCAAGGTTAAGCAATACCTTGTAAATAAATAACTATAAAATATAGCAAAAATATTTAATTTGTTTTTATATAAGAAAACTGTTAAAATGTAATCTCTTTCCTCAAAATATTTCCTACATAGCTGTCATGCATAATTTAGGCAAGAAAAACTTTTGCCTTTTATGTCTCCCACTCCCCCTCGTGTGGCAATATGACGTATAACGTAACACAAAATCTATTACCTAACTTCCCTTTGCAAGAAATGAGAATATTTATTAATCGCTATTTTGGTAATAAATTGCCTGTCCTATATACACTGTTAAGAGGAGCTTCTTTACGTGGTATTTTCATAATTTTTTTACACTTTTATTCAGGAACGTCAGTAATTACTTTTATATCATATGCGTCTACACGCATGATTAAAAATATCTTAAGATTTTCGAAAATGTATAGATTTTAAATAAATTCCCACAACAATTAGCATTACTGCCATATTTTACGTGTATTTAGGTGATGAAGCCAAATGATTGCAATGTCTGGCTGGAACCGTCATGGACGAAGGTCGTACAAACGCGACGCGCCCTTCTCTCGTTTTTGCATTAATAAAGACGTTGATACTGGTTTCTCGACTATTTACTTCATGCGCACCCCAAGACCATAAAATCTTTTGCAACAATGCCTAAGTCAAGTGTGATTTAAATCAACGTTAAATCACAGTTGCATCATAAAATATCCTTTAAATCAAGTAAATGTCACTAAATATTTATGCTTCAGAAAACAAAAATTATTTTTCCGCCCTCGGGTGGTTTTGGGAGGCTGGTACTTCCTCGGGCGAAAAAGCAGTTTTCTGGAACTCGTTCGAAAAGTCTCCTTTACGAACCTCGTTACGTCCTTCGCCTTCGGCTCGGGCCGCAAACTTCTTGGTTCGCAAACAGAGACTTTTCAAACTCGTAGGAAAACTACTATTAAATCAGGCAAATGTGCAACTCCAAACTAGAGTGCTATTTGAAATGAATCATATATTATTTTAAAATATAAGGCTTTTCGTACGGGTGCATCGCATGCCAACACAACTGTGTGCTCTGCGTAACTTTCGTTTTTAATCATTACTGATTACCCTTAAATTAAGGACTTTTCTTAAATTTATCTTTAAAATTATGTTTATTTAAGATCTGTATAGTATATCTATGCGTATCTCTGTTTGCGACAGTGACTCCTTCACCGAATCAGCACTTGATGAGAGATTAAATCATGACGAGTCAATAGTAGATAGCATTGGGGTCAACAATATCTCATCAGACAATGGTACTTTTTTGGATGTAAATGGATCTTCAGAAATATTAGACACCATCTGTAAATATTTTATACATACCTAATTGTATATGATTTAACTACACAAGGAAAGCACTAGGTGTTCCTTGAACTTAGAGCTTGTTTTAGTATGTATTAACCACCAAGTACTGAATGTTTTAGTCAACAGTTGTAAACTGATCATAGGGTAAAAAATGAAAAAAAAACATTGCTTATTGTTGCGCCTTAGCTGGTTTTAAAAGATAATGAGCAATAGTAAAAAAAAAAGTATATGTTCCTACGAACATTCTTAAATAGTTCACGCTGTTGAGTTATTCTAAATTTTTACCGAGCCAATTTGCGGTCCGTTGCTGTTTTTCATTTTTCTTCACAACGCAAAAAGTCGATCAATAGTAACTAACTAAACAACGTCGCTTGTAAAGAAAAAAGTCAGATGATGTGATCTCTGCCTCCTGTCAACTTTAAATACTCCTACAATTAGTAAAAAATTGTAATCTCATTCGCTTTCAAGTGTGAATAGTGCAGTGTCATGATTTCGTACCATAATAAATTTTTTAAGCATCAAGTCTTGCAACTGCTTACATGCCCCATCACTGAGGTTAAAATTCGTCTTTTCAGACGTTACGAGGTTGGCGGAATACAGCAGTAAGTTATCTGCTAGAAACCTCAGTGCTCGGCGTTAAACGCTACCAGTTAGCAAAGTCTGTCTCTTTTCTGCTTCAAACTCTATGTGTCTAACACGGTTCCGTTGACCATGGCCACTTAACGGCTACCTTTTATTATCTGAGTGCCACAAGTCACAGGCCAATTCACGCACACACACGTATGCAATCTATCATTTCTGTTTTCATTCGCACCTCTTGTTTTCCTTCTCTTATTCTTTATAAATTTGTTTTCTTAAATTAAATTATTAAATTGAATTAAAAAATTGTATTATTGTTGTTATCTGTAAATAAAGAGATCTTATGATATAGTTATAAAGCTTGTTATCTTATTTCTTATAAATAAATTCATACAATTAAATTGCTATGATAGGGAAAATTACTCAGTCTCTCAACCTACCGAGCGACCAAAATCGCCAGTCCTTCATAAATGGTGTAGTAAAATAAAAGTTCAAAAAAGAGGGCTTCTAATATGTTAAGAATAAAAAAACTTAATGTGCAAAGGATTGCAATTATCGATTCCCATATTTTTTTCAGAGTCACCGAATTATCAAGAATCGTTTAACGAGGACAATGTTTTAGACACAACACCACAAACGCCTACAAAAAAGGGACAGTTTAGGAGATTAATAAAAAAGAAAAAAACAAAGGTAACAGAGACAAAAGAGAAAGTTTTGACAAGAAAAAAGCAAAAAAGAAATGACACTTGGTTAGACGTTTAAGCTAAAAAAGCTTGCGCTGAAGGAACAGCAGGTTTTGGCCGTAATAGGCTTATAGAAGCAAAAGTTATGAAACCGCTTTGTTCTGAAGCTTGGAGGTCAAAATGCTATGACAAAATTCAGTTTGTCGACAGAAAAAATGTGTTTGAAACTTTTTGGGGGTAAGGGGATAAGGCCAAACAATGGGTGTGTTTGAACAATTGGGTAACCCAAAAACAATCGAGATCTAGTGATGAATCTATCGAACTTGTTCAACTGTCAGATAACAGTTCAAAAAAGCGGTTATATGACTATCATTTACCAACATCCAGTGGACAAGTAGTAGTGTGCTTGACAATGTTCGTGAATACTTTAGGTAAGTCACACAACTTTTTATATCATGAAAGTGAAATTCTATTTTGTTTGCATTGTATTCATAATATATATAATAGAAATAGCTATATCTTCTTATTTTTAAATGCAGGTATATCAAGTCAAGTTGTACGGGCTGCATTAAAAAAAAAAAAGAAAATGCTAATGCAACAGAAGTTATTGAAGGTGACAAACGGGGACTGCATGCGAACAGGCCGTTTAAGTATCCAGAACATATGATACAGCAAGTAATTGATCATATAAGTTGCTTCC